>NW_019289468.1:178461-217845 GCF_000500325.1 Leptinotarsa decemlineata
ATACTTTTTTCCCGGGGAAAAAAGTAATTTCATAAAAAGTGACATTTTGTTACCTGTCATCAGATATAAAATGTCAAACTTTTTTCCCGTCACAGAAAAAAGATATATTGTTCATATAAAATTTTCATTTTTTATTTTATAAACAGTCTGTTGTGAACGAAATTTTCACACTTTATTTATTGAATAGTAAAAAATTATTGAGAATGTTTTCGATGTATGAAGTGGAGAAAATTGAACATACCAATATGATCATATATTTCGCTTCACTTTCATTTCTCATTGTTGCATAAAAATTGAATTTGCGTAATTTGACTTCACGAATATATGTACCTATATACTTCTAAACGCTATCTACTCAGATCTACCCAATATCATAGAGAACGATCCGGCATACGTTGAAAAGTAAAATATTTCTACAACGAAACCATTGAAATTTGAGAATGAATCATAAACTCTCATGTTTTGGTAATAACCATCACTTTCGACCATCTTAGTCATCAAAATATAATTTTTTGATAGTTCTTTGCAAAACTGTAAATGGATAACAATGCCAGTTGAAGTAAGTACATCGTTAATTAAGAATTCACTGAATACAATATAGTAATCTCGAACACTAATGAACACAGCGAGTACTAATCCACGATACAATATAATAGGGAATTCAATACATTACACAAAATAAATATTTCCCATTGAATTACTGGTCCATACTGAATCATATATATGTCAGATTAATAGTATGGAATGTTGGTAGAAATAATTGAATATGTTTACTGATTTTCGATTATCGAACCCAGGTATTGTATCGTATAATAATAATTTTTGACAACATTCACGATATGAAACTTTCATTTCAATTGAATTCAGCGGGACTGTCGAGAATAATACTATTTTCTCAACTTTGATGATTTTATGTATTGATTCATTTTATGGGAGAAATTAACTGACAGATAAATAAATAATTGGAAAATATATTGGTTCGATTTCGAGAGAGATATTTTCCAGAATATACCATTTTTGTATTTTCTTATTATAGTGATTATTATTATGCAAATAGTTTATTTGATACGATTGTCAGGTTAATATTTTGCAAATAAATGAGTTAGATTATTCGTTAAAACTGTGACCCGTGTTCTGAAAATCCGTTTTTCATTTTATGTTGAAATAATATTTGTTGTGTTGTTTCTAATCATCTGTATAAGTCCTATATGATGACAAATATAATAACAGGAAGATTACCGCAGTGGACAGAAGCCGTGGCGAAAAGCACGATAACTCAGAGGAGAGTGTTTCATTTTCTGTATAAGACGATGAAGGATTACTATATATATTATGAAAAATTAATTGAAAATAAATTGGTAGTCATTGCGAAATTTCTAATCAGCTATTAGGTTATGCAGCATGGTGCACATTGAGTCTATATTGAAATAATCATGAGTATGATTTTTTAACGGATGTGTTAACTATTTGGACAACATCAGGGACTTCTGACATTTAACAATTGATAACGGCCATCGTGTTGAAGCTACATTTGTCAATTCAGTTGACATTTATTCTGTCTATTTTGCCAAATCAGCATGGATGGATATAGCAAATGATGAAATTGTTTTATCAAAATTGGTGTTTGGGCAACATACTGCGCACTTCGCTCATTTTACGGTCGCCATAATCGTCCTATCGGGAGGATAATTCGCAATATGGTGAATGAATTCGAATCTGCTGGTTCAATAAACAATCTACCAACACCCGTGGGTCGAACCCAAGATCCGCCAAAAACGTCTTCGCTGCGTGTGAGAGTGTGCAGGACAACCCATCGCATCGCTCACAAGAACTCGGCGTTTTGCAGACCACAACTTAGCAAATTCTGCCAAGTTGTGATCGCAGACCAAAAGTTGTGACGACACCAATTTATATGGGACGATACCAATCCGAATGAGATCCAACAGCGTCAAATTCATCTCAAAAAAGTCACTGTTTGATGTGGATGGTGGGCTGACCGCGTCATCGGTCCATATTTCTTTGAGAACGAATTTGGTCATGCAATGACTGTCAATGGCGGGTAGGTACTATAATTCGATGATTATCAATTTTTTTTTGGCCTGAATTGGATGATCTGTGCATCAACGACATGTGGTTTCAACAGGACGGCGATACGTGCCACACAGCTTTTGCCACATTGGATAGTCTGCACGAAGGCATGGTCATCTCACGTGGAGGTGATGTGAACTGGCCACCGAGATCGTGCGATTTGACCCCGGTAGACTATTTTTTGTTGGGTTTTCTTGAAGCGCAGGTGTGTGCGAATGAGTTACAAACCACAGCGGTCCTCAAAGCATTCCGTAAGTCAAATTCAGCCTGAATTATGCGCCAGTCATGGAAAATTGGACCCTATATTAAGACGAAACAGAGGAATAAGATTGACAGCTCACCCCAATTTCTTGTTTAACGAATCTAGCAAACGTGAGTGTTGATGAAAACTCAATCTTGTATGACACTAATATTGATGAATTGAAAGAAACGTTACATGATATTGGAAATAAAACCGCAACTGGATTTGGTGAGATTTCTGTGACGATTTTCGAAAATCTTTCAGATAATGCCCTGAACCAACTAGTATCTCTGATAAATGAATCCTTCAAAGAAGGCATTTCTCAAAACATCAATTTTTATATCGATCTATGAAGGTGGTGAAATGAGCTCTTTCATGAATGTTAGGTCCGTTTCACTCATTCCCACGTTAGCAAAAATCGGCGAAAGGCTCGTCAAGAAGAGAATCTTTGACTTTTTACAAGCGTGTGATATATTAAGCATTGAACAATTTGGATTCAGTGCAATAAGAACACAAATGATGCAATATTTTCACTGTTATATGAACTGTATACTAAGATCAATAATGGGGAAGTTGTCGCGGCTGTACTTTATTATTTATCAAAGGCTTTTGATTGCGTGAATTATGAGATACTGCTGCAGAAGCTTTACCTTTACGAATTTCGATATAAAGCACATTCATGCTTCACGACGTTTTTATCTGGTCGCACACAAGTAGATGAGACAAAATCAATTTCAAGTTTAGGTAATATACAATATGGTGTTCCGCAAGGATCGATGTTGGGTCCAATTTTGTCTTTACTATATGTTAATGACCTGACGACGCTTGACATTTCAGGAAATGTCACCCTGTTAGTCGATGATACCACCATACTATGGCATAAAGATGAGGAATTTGCTTCTCATCATATCATCAATTTAGATATAATAAATGACAAAAAGTGATGCGACTTGAACCTTTCACCCTTCAACATATTGAAAACTAAGATAGTGCCCTTCAAATGTGCAGTTGCTGATATTTCTTCAATCCGCCAGATTATTGAAAATAGTGTGTTTTCTGAATATCTAGGACCATACATTGACAACGGTCTTGAATTCAATGAATATGTCATAAACTTTAAAAAAATATTGTTCTCTGGTTGTTGTGCTGTGGAAAATGCTGCAAACGAATTATGATCCAACCGCAAAGACAGTAAGCTATTCCTTGATCGAGTCATATTTGCGATATGATATTCCATTCTGAGGATTGTGAAGTGGAAATGTTCTTCAAAGTGCTTTTGTTTTACGAAAAAAGAGCCCTGAGATACCTCTGTAAACTAAAATTTCGCGATTCGTGCAGATTTCACTTCAAGCAACACAACATACCTATACTCACGATAGTGTCTTCATTTATACTCGAAACAGTGTGCCTCATAAATAAACACGAACAAAATTTCATTACAGAGAGTAGATACGCCACCCGTCAAAGAAACCATCTCAAATTACCATTACCATCTTCCAATCTCGTTAAGAATTCAATTATATATAACGGCTGCAAAATGTACAATCACTATCCAAATAATATTAAAGATATACCGTCCCACGCCAGCTTCAGAAAAGCAGTAAAAAGAGTTCTTTCCTATGGAACCTATTATAGTTTGGAAGAAGTAGACCAAAACTATACACTTTGATATCATATACCTTCTATTATTTGTTATATTTTGAATTTTGAATAAGTGACTGATTGCTGTTTTTATTTTCGTGTTAGGAATCACACGTTAAAAAGTAAGACCTCGTTAGTCCTCGCACAAGTTTCTCAACTTCTGAGGGTTGTCGTTCGTGAGGGTGCGATAGCTGCTTAACGGAAAAAACATATTTCAAACATATATATTACATTTTTTTTATTTCAATTTTATACGGTAGTGACTAGTTCTATCAACACGCTTTTATAAGCTACACCTGTATGTATGTATGTTTGTTTGTTTGTAACTCCCAAGCTCGGGATCTGCATTTGACAGAATTATCGATATCATTGCTTGATCTATTCACGGGCAGATGGCGCTGAACGTAACCTCCTTGACATATCGACATTATTGCTTGATCTATTCGTAGGCAGATGGCGCTGTACGTAGTCTCCTTGATATAATTCGAAGTCACTCTACATGTATTTCTTCATTTGAAAAAAGTATTTCTCTTTATTAACACGCTTGTCTGCTGCCTCATTTGTAACTCTCCTTTGCGTGCCTGCTGCCTTGGGCTACAAATATACTGGTATTTTTCGTTCGTTAATGTTTTAAGCTTATTTAAAAAAAAATATTTTCAACTTTTCAGTTATCAAATATTATTAATTCACATTCATATATAGGCGCTTTGTCGACAAGATGTTATTCTTTGATAATAAAGCATATTTCGATTGATTGATTGATTAACATTGTTTTATGTGATCGTCAAACATACTTAAGTCTATTTGGAATTTATTTTAAATTTTCTTGCAAAACCTGATTGAAAAAATGACTTAAGTTGTTTTCATTACTTTCGAAATGTACAGGGTAGCTGGTATAAAACAGAAATACTGCAAATTAGGAATTATTATCTGTAACATCAGAAAACATGGTCAGAGAAAATTATAACTGAGTCCCAAAAAATAATACAGGTCACAGTCAACTCCCAGTTCATGTTAATGAAATCATGAAATTTTCTTTCTTGACCTGTTATTATACGATACAAAGTCGACTGTAGTAGATGCAAATTACCTAAATTTTAATTATTTCAAGTTATTTTGAATACGTTCAGAAACTTTTCTTGAGTGAATTCATGCACGAAGAACTCTTCGCTCATTAAGGAGAATCTTTATTAAATTATTTATTATATCCCAATTCATTCCAAACTCCAGAGCACGTAATCCGTATAAAAGCAACTTCAGAATCGATTGATTACCTAAAGAACGTAAAGTTCTCTCCAGGCACGTAAGTGTTTCATTAACAATATGTACTTCTAATAATGAGGCTCCAGAACCTTCTGAAATTTTCAGGAGTTTGGATTAATTATTATTTGAACAGAATGATGTTCATTTTACGAAACGTTCGATAAATATAACGAATTGTATTAGATATGTATTGTTTGATTAGTATCTGTATGATGATGATTTGATGTTTGGAGAATTCATTTATGTACTCATGTAATTTGGAAACAAATCATTTGTAGGAGAGCAGTCAGTGTTTTTGAGTAATTGGTGCACAACCTGAATATAATTATTGTCTTCATGCCGAACAAACGTTTGACACACACCACAAGATATTGAAACGGCAATATACTCGTAAGTATAAACCATGTTGAATATGGTCATCAAGATGGTAGAATCCGCGTTTCTGAATTATTTTATGTATGGAGCTCCCTCCTTAAGTATACCCTGAAGCTGCTGGATTCCATTCAGGAAGGATCCATCCGCCTGATTGGAGACGAGAACATCACTTGCAACCTTGATATTCTGAAACATCGAAGGAAGGTTGGAGATTTGTCTTTCTTCCATAGATAATTTGACGAGAAGTGTTCAAGTGACTTGGCACATTTGATTCCACTAAGAGCGGTACATATTAGAAATACGCGACGGACTGGGGCCGCTCATCGTTTTGAAGTTCAACTCAACTCAGTACACCTCGAACTCCACTGTTCAAGAACTCTTTCATTTGTAGAAATATGTTTACGTGGAATGAACTCCTTGAGAACATTTTTCCAATTTGATTCAATCCCCAGCGATTCAAATCCAATGTGAAATCCAATATATTTGATGGAAATGCTCAAAATGCACCTACCACCTGAATAAGGTTGGCCAAAGTGATATACACTGTCCGCCACTCGCGATGGAACACCCCATTTTTTAAAACATATTACGGGGAAAAATAGGCTCAAAATTCCTTCAGATTCGTGATAGGACTACCAACTTATTACGATCACATTTTTTTCCTGAAAAAATTTCAGTCCTGAAAAATCCGAATTTGTCTCACTTCTTATGGAAACACCCCCGTATCTTCCATAATATTCGAGGTGGAACGATGAAACTCTCAGGACTGATGGAAATACTCAAAATGCACCTACCACCAGAATGGGGTTGGCCAAAGTGATATACACTGTCCGTCACTCGCGATGGAACTCACCATTTTTACGTAAAACATATTAGGAGGCAAAATAGGCTCAAAATTCATTCAGATTCGTGATCAGGACTACCAACTCACTACGATTACACTTTTTCCCTGGAAAAATTTCAATCCTGAGAAATCCGAATTTGTTTCATTTCTCATGGAAACACCCCCGTATCTTCCGTAATAATTGAAGTAGATTTTTTTTTACGTCCGTTTAAATTTTGATCGAAAAAAAAATGGCCCGATAATATTTTCGTTCAGGATACCACACCACACATTAGCTTTCTGAGATATTTGGTCTCAACAATTCACCACCCAATTTGGATTTTGTTCAGCTCAAAACCTCATGTTCTGGGAAGATACAACACCATTCGTGGTAAAGGTAGCCTAATGACTGTATAAGATATACTTTCAAAAATTCCTGTCATTGAGATAATTTCCCTGCATCCATACGGCGGATTTCATCTCCTTCGTGCAAAGTATGTAAAAATTTGGGTTTGGTATTATCATCAATATGATGTTTTACAATTTTTCTGTCCTTTGTGGCCGGTGCTCACGAATAGATTATATATTTTATGTACAGTTCCAGGGTGCACAGCTACCTCTAGCGGGTGTCTTCTATTAAATTCAGCGACCACTTCACGATAAGACCTCACCCCTTCACCAACAATTAAAACAATTTCAATTTTTGCTTTCAGTGACAGACGTGCCATATTGAACTTTGTCAATCAAAATGAGCTAATATCAGTTGAAATGGGAACTTCAGAAATATTAAAATATGAACAGGAACTCACGAACAGAACACAACTGGAATCCAAGAACAATATCCAACACGAATACAGGAACAATAAACACAATGGGAACAAAAACATGCCAGAAACAACAGAAACAACGGTGATTCAAAGAACAACAATACTAGAAACAACAAATGCAATATATATTGCATTTGTTGCAATATATAAATATTACTGTAAGTCACAAAGAGGATTTGAAGCTTCATAACTTCATTTTAATTATATGTGAGCGCTTTCGATAGCTAGTCTAGGCTCTACTCAAACTGAACGTGTCATCCTGTTGTATATCCTTTTATACGGTCCGAACGCCCCAAAACAGGTACTTCAGGTACTTTAGGTAAATTTGCCTGTATTTGGGTTACATCAGGTACTATTCTTTGTGTTGGATCTTCTAGTTTAATATATTGAATGTTAGGTCTTGTGTCTTGATTTGTACTTGTTCCTCGATAAGTGATTCATTACTGTTAAATTTATGGATGTTTAAGTTTTCTCACATGTCCATACGGGTTCCCTTATTGACTTGTTTTAAGAGTTTTATGTTCTCTGGTGGGGAAAAATAATGTTTGTTCTGTATGGCGTGTGTTGCGAGGTTTGATTTATATACTATTGGGTTTATGTATGCCTTTTTGTGCTCGTCGTACCTTTGGATCAATTTTTTCTTGGTTTGGCCGATATAGAATTTGTTGCAGTCCGAGCATTGTATGCTGTATACCCCGTTTTGGTATTTGTCTTCTTCTTTTTCATAGCTGTTTATTTTTTGTGTTATTTCCGTGTTTGGCTTGTATGTTATGTTGATGTTAAATAGTTTGAAGGTGTTTGTTAGTTTTTTGATTTGGTGTCCTACGTAAGTAAATGCTGTCCATCGTTGTGTTGTTTTGTCTGTTGGAGTGGCTTGATCCTTGTTCTGTATTTTTTGTTTGATTCTGTTTTCTAGTTTATCTATTGTCTTTTGGGTGTATCCGTTTTCGTTCGCTATTTGGTATATGATTTTCCGTTCTTTGTTCGGGCTTCATTGCTGAGTGGTATCCTTAACATTCTATATATGAATGCGTTATAGGCAGCCATTTTGTGTGATGGTGGATGGTTTGAACTTGCGGGNTTATGAATTAAAGATTGGCAAATAATTGAGAATTAGATTCGCAGGTAGGTTGTTTCAAAAGTTTTGTCATTTTTTTTAAGTACACTTAGAACTGTAATATCTTAGTGAATACAGTTTCGGCAGTGATTTGGTTCATTTTAGATTTGTAGAGAAAAAATTACCAAAAATCGCTGAATGACATCATTTAGTAATGAGCTGAAAACAAGCAAAAAATTCAAATTTGAAATCAAATAAACAGCATCAATGTTCAGAGTACAAAATTATCTGTCGATCAGTATATACTACGACATAGTAGAATAAATATATACTTTTATTAGTCAGTGGGCAATGTTTGTTAGTCAGTGGGCATTGGATTATACCCAACGCTCTAACTTAGGAAGAGAAATGAAATACTCTGAAAGAATTCCGATTTTCAATTATGGAATATCATTGACTCTGGTTCGATGATGGCCACTATCTTGCACTTATGAGTGGCTAATGAGCCCGAAACCGGTCTGCAAGTGTGCCCGTTCCAAAAGTGAAGGTCGACTCTTTCAGTTGTATTGCCAGAAAATTTTCTGTGAAGATTCCTGCACTGACGCCTGTCGGATATAATCCAACGTCCTTCGTGGTATTAGCCAGGGGAGTAATTATTTTCTGACAGGCGTTTGTCGATTCATCCTACTGTGTAGGTATATCTGAGATTGGCTTGAACGTTTAAAGTTCATTTCTTCAGATTTGTTGACTGCCAGTCTTCAAGCATAGCCCACTGCCTAATAAGAAAGTTTTTCTGCCTTATTCAGAGGAATCGGGCAAATTACGGATATGCAGTTGGTAAGTACCTCGTCCACTAGATGTAGTGAAATACTCTGAAAGAATTCTGCTTTTCAATTATGGAATATCATTGACTTTAGGTCGATGATGGCTACTATCTTGCACTGATGAGTGGCTGATGAGCCCGAAACCGGTCTGCAAGTGTGCCCGATCCAAAATTGAAAGTCGACTCTTTCAGTTGTATTGCCAATTGCATATGCAGGGAATTTCCTGTGAAGATTCCTGCACTGACGCCTGTCGGATATAATCCAACGCCCTTCGTGATATTAGCCGGGGGAGTAGTTGTTTTCTGATAGGCGTCAGTCCATTCAATCTACTGTGTATGTATATTCGAGATTAGCTTGAACGTTTGAACTTAATTTCTTTAGATTTGAATAAATATTTGTTGAGATATGGAGCTACAGAAACATCAAAACGGAAAAAACTTTTGAAACCACCCAATAACAGCTAGTGAATGAGGAAATTACTATTTTTCGATTGAAACAAATTATTTTCACGAATCTTTATGGGGTATCGAAATATTGAAGAACGTTTACAGCTCTCGATAACAGATACCTTCAACAAAATTTTACAGAAATTATAGGATATTTTTGGAATCACGTGAATGATAAGAGGAATACCTCATCAAATGAAGGCTAATTTACATATGACGGATTTAAAGTAAAACAAGTAGAAAAAGTAGATACTTTTGTGGTTTTCATCTCTTCAGTGTTTTCAATCACTATGGCATACCACGATACATCATCAAAGCTTGTATTTAATCTACAAATGTGTTTCCTTCTGCATGGAAAATATCGATAGTATCTACAATTTCCAAATCTGTCAATGAATTGTCTATTGAAAATTATAGGCCAATATCTATTATGTGTGCCCTCAGTAAATTATTTGATCATATTATATACAACAAATTATATCAGATTGTTGGAAAGTATATGAGGTCAGAGCAAAACGGCTTTGTAAAAAATAAATCTATAGAGTCAAACTCGTTAACTTTCACAAGAAAGTTCGAAGTTACCTCTGGAGTCCCACATGGATCAAATTTAGGTCCCTTATTTTTTGTTTTTTTCATGAATGATCTGTCAGCAGTGCTAATGTTTGCTGATGACTCCAAAATAGGCGCAAAATAATTGTAATATCTTATTCGATTCATGATTTATTCATTTTGTAGAAAGTCATATTGAATATAGAATGAAGTAACTTTTGTCTAATTTCTACTGTTTATTATTTGTAACGACCGGTTTCGGTTTATTAGACCATTTTCAAATGGTTGAGAATGGTCTAATACACCGAAACCGTTCGTAACAATTGATTTGTATCAGACAAAAGTGATTTTTTTCATTCTATATTCATGTTTAATATCATTACTTTACCGGCGGGATCTGTACTAACAAAATCATCGGCATTATTGCTTGATCTATTCGCGGGCAGATGGCGCTGTACGTAACTATCAATTATTGCTTGATCTATTTCCGAACAGATAGCGCTATACGTAGACAAAAGTGATTTTTTTCATTCTATATTCATGTTTAATATCATTACTTTACCGGCGGGATCTGTACTAACAGAATCATCGGCATTATTGCTTGATCTATTCGCGGGCAGATGGCGATGTACGTAACTATCAATTATTGCTTGATCTATTTGCGTATAGATAGCGCTATACGTAACTATCAATTAATTACTGCAATCAAATCAAATCAAATCAAAATGTACTTTATTGTTGAAGATGAAATCTCATTGACAAAGTGTTACTATTCTAAGAAATATAAGATACACAACTTAAAAGATATTGTCGAAGATAAAATATTATTGTTATAATCGACTCTGACTTGCAGTTTGAGAAACGCATAAACAAACAAATACAACATGCATATTTTTCATTGGAACTTATTTATGGATGCAGACATGTACCCACGAAACAGACGAAAACAACTCTCTGTGATGCACTGGATTTATCGCGCTTAAACTACTCAGATACTTTATATATGGTCCATGTTCAACCAAACAGGATGCTTAGAAAATATAGAAAGTATAAAACTCAAGGCTCATTCACGAAATTAGAAATTCCGCCTTATCTGTACAGGAAAAGCATCTTTCGTACTGATTTTCACAATCAGAACATCNTCCATCTTTCTTTTTTATACCTAATTCACTATTAATAATTTTCCAGGTTTCTTTAGTTTTATTTGCGGATTTATTTATTTTCGACGAATAATGGTCTGTTTTTGCCTTTTTAACTTTTTCTTTGTGTTCTTTAACTTTTGCCTTGTATCCGTCCTTTAGAATGGAATTGGTTTCATGAGAGTGTGATAAAATCCAAAACATATCCTTCAACTCTTTACTTTCTTTAGTACGTATACTGACTGACTGAATACACATATGAAATATCATAAAAAGCCGTTTTCAAGGAGACAGCATGCTATATTGGCAAGAAATAACTTTTGAAATAAGGAAATTCTAAAAATAAACAATAGAAGTAAAACATGTTTGAAAGCATAGTCGATACAAGTAAAATCAATTAAATTCATATTGCAACGAATGTATAAATACAAATACAGGTTCTCCATGTGAACTGAAAAAATCCATTAGAACTGATTGGAATTCTCAATTTGAATTCAAGAAATACCAGCTAAGTGACTTCGCAGATCCGAAACGTAATAAGTTCCTGTATAGAAGGGCAAAGTTGTAACACGTTTTCACATTTATTTGAACTTGGTGAACAGGATGTTCCACATAATGAAAATCAAAACTGGACAGTGCAGCAGTGGTAGAACAATGTTATGAGAATGAACTATAGATTATGATCAACTAATGTAAAACAAAATCATGTTCAAATTTTTTCGGAAAGATGATACTGATGCGCTAAACTAGTCAGCTTCTTTCTAGATCTTATGAATGGAGTCGATTTCGACGACATATTAATCGTTCTATCCGAAGCTATTTCCTAAGTAATTTTTGTGAAGCATTTGGAAAATATTGGCAGAACTGAGCCCTCTTTTATTTCTTATATTTTCATTCTTAACTGCTTTACATTTTGGTGTCATGACGTTATTGTCTGTATAACTGAATAAAAGGACTGAAGTCAGTTTCCTGGGCTGAGGTGAAACAAGGGTGTGCCTGTAGGGACATGGAAAGGGTCAATATATAATAGTATTAGGTGAGCAAGTCTCCACGGCCATAAGCCACTTAATATTGACAGAAGTGTATAACCTTGTGGTCATTTCATGTATCAATTGACCTATTCAAATGTATCTTCCAATTTGGCCCTAATGGTGACAGACATTACCATTTATCTCGTTGTGGTTGTATGACAAGAACAAATAGTTTCTGTCATGCAGACAATCAGGTGTTTATTGAGAGCACACCTTTGTGTGTTTCAGATTGATAATTGAATACATGAGTGGATAGAGGTGTTATTTTCAAATTCTGAAGTGAATTGAACAGAATAAATTTCACTGAAATTCGATTATATTTAAACTATGAATGGAGTGACCCGTTACTTGATTAAAATCAATATCACTTTCCATGATAATACACGATATGGTGTCGCTGTGAACTTCGTACATGTGAGCTCTTTACTATTTTTCGAAATTAAGTGGTATTTTAACTCTGAAAATATTGGTGGAAATTTCTAGTGTCATATTCGAGGAGTTGGTGCTGAGAGTTGTTTATTGCGGTATAAATAATTAATTGTTGAAATTTGGCATTGTTGCCAGCTTTCAAAAAAGTCTGGAGTGAGGAAATTGCGCAGAGTACTAGAAGTACTAATATTCCCAATATGATGGACATGAGCATGATTGCATCTCTGATCACCAAACTTATACCAAGAATTACCAGCACAATTGAAGAGAAAATTGGTTGAGTCAGTGAGAAAATGGATAATATTGAAAATAAACTGGGAGATATAATTACTCAACTTTTCTGTTTGAAGAAAGAATTTGACTTTGAACAGAAGTAACTTGTTGACTCTAGTAGGAGTCAAGGAGGAGAATCAGGAGAACCTTCTATCAAAAGTTTCGGCTATTTTCAATGAAGCAATGAAGGTCGAATGTACACGTAGGGATTCGAAACATTTACAGAGAAGAGAAAATAATGAATCAAAAAACACAATAATTATAGTGGTATTTGTGACCTTATGGAAAAGAAACGAAATATTCTACGCCCGCAGGGTACTTCGCACGTCCAACGAGAATTTGTCTAATGAGGCATATGAATTGTGTTAGGAATCACATGTTGAAAGGTAAGACCTTGTTAATTCTTAGCTCGCACAAGTTTCGACTTCTGAGGGTTGTTGATCGTAGGGGTGCGATAGTTGGTTTAAAAATGGAAGAATTCATGCCAAAGTTGGCTACCCTATTGCGCAGATCACTAACGAAGCAGTTTAATCGACACTTGTCTAGGATTTTTTTAATTTTGCTTTCATAATATCGTTTGATTTTATGAAAGTTTGAAATATTAATTAACACGCTTTTATTAGCTACACCTGTATGTATGCATGTATGTATGTATGTATGTTTGTTTGTTTGTTTGTAACTCCAGAATTATCTACATTAGTGCTTGATCTATTCGCGGGCAGATGGCGCTGTACGTAACCTCCTTGATACAATTCGAACTCACTTTACATGTGTTTCTTCATTTGAAACTGGTGATATTTTGACCCCATCTATACATTCCCGAGAGGAAAAGAGGAAGTCCAGGGACACCCTGTATATATGTTTGCTCGACTATCTGTTTTTGTCTTATTACCTGAGCTGCGTCTCCTGCCTCTGTTATTGTACCTGTATTGTCATGTGCCGAGATTTGCTTCTGGGGTTGAGCGGTCTGATTGCTTGTGCGAAGCGATAAAACGGATCTCCGTGTTGATGGTAATCTTTGCGCATCATCACTCTTGTTCATATTATTAGGTCGTTTTCAATTTCGATAGCCTCTCTGATTGTTCGCGAGTAAAAGTTTTCGTTGCTTGCTAGTATTTTTGTGTTATCGATATTGATGTTATGTCCTGTCTGCAGTACGTGTTGGAAGAGAGAAGACGTGGTGACTTTTCCCTTCACTGCTAGTTTGTGTTCATCTTTGCGAATGTTGATTCGTCTGTTGGTCTGGCCGATGTAAGTCCTATCACAATCATGGCATGGTACTTCATACACTCTTTGTGACTCCAGTGGTATCTGATCCTTGGGATTACGAAGCATGGACCTTAGTGTTCCTTCTGGTACGATGAAGGTATAAAAGCGGCTGCCAAGACCACACGGAAACAACAAAAAACTCGAGATACACCGGTCATAACAACCACACTACCATATATTTCAGAAACAACAGATGAAATCAGCAGATTCATTCGCCGACACAACATATCAACTTCGTTCATACCAGAACGGACAATAAGGTACATGCTTCGTAATTCCAAGGAGCAGATATCACTGGAGTCACAAGGAGTGTATGAAGTAGCATACCATGATTGTGACAGGACTTACATCGGCCAGACCAACAGACGAATCAACATACGCAAAGATGAACACAAACTAGCAGTGAAGGGAAAAATCACCACGTCTTCTCTCTTCCAACACGTACTGCAGACAGGACATAACATCAATTTCGATAACACAAAAATACTAGCAAGCAACGAAAACTTTTACTCGCGAACAATCAGAGAGGCTATCGAAATTGAAAAACGACCTAACAATATGAACAAGAGGGATGATGCGCAAAGATTACCATCAACATGAAGATCCGTTTTATCGCTTCGCACAAGCAATCGGACCGCTTAACCCCAGAAGCAAAACTCGGCACATGACAATACAGGTACAATAACAGAGGCAGGAGAAGCAGCTCAGGTCATAAGACAAAAACGGATAGTCGAGCAAACACAGGTAGTGGCAGCAACTCAGGTGAAGGGAAACATCCATCCCTATAAATTGAGACACAGAGTTCGAACTAATCAGTCTGGTTAAAAAAATCAGACATCACCGGAAGATGGCAAATAAGACTTTGCCGAAACATTGTGAAAATAATCCCTATATATATTCGACAAAGGTTAATGCAGTCAAACTGCTGGAAAAGAAAATAACTCCATGAAAATCAAAAGATAAATAGGTAAGTACTTTCTGATCAGTCCCATATTGATTTCAATTTAAGAGCCACCGGTATACAGCTGTTTCAGCCTATTGGGTATCGTCAGTACCGCCTGCTCGGTACTGACGATGACTAACGAAAATTCAACAGATGAGTCAATCATCACACTTTAAGGCATCCGTATACCCAAAAAGTCGAAGAAAACCTATCAACCTCCTACTCCTCTTTTGGAAAATCAAATCTTAACCGCAAAAATAGTTTTTGATAATGAATCATCAACGTTTCCTCTGCATAATAATTTATAAGTTTCTTGGAGAAATAGTTCGGATTATCTGACACACTCAGTATATTCAGCAGGAAAATACACCGTCGACGTACATTCGACTATTCTTACAAAAATATTTTTCACTTCGACATATCGTAGCATTGGGAAAGAATCACCAAATTAAAAAAAAAAGCTTCTGAAGCAACTCAACACAAACATATAATCTACATGAAATGGAATTTATCTTTCACAAATCCATTCCACAATGAAATGATATTTACCCATCTGGATATTTTCCAAGTTTCCAATCTACTACCCCTGTGGACCATAAACCTTCCCCGCTGTACCAGGCATCTTACAAACTACAACAGAAATCGAATGTTTTCAATTCTCATTTGAAAAGCTTCTTTCAAGGATTCAAGTTTCCAAGTCGACCGAAATATTAGTGGATTTTCTCCGGCGACACAGGTTCTATAGTTTTTGAATAAAATGGAACTGGCCGATACTTGATGGAAATCCATATTGAAACTAATCAGTACAGTTTATTGTATGATTTTTACTATAAAGGGTTTTACAAAAACCGCGATACGTGTTTCGCTACATAATAGCTTCCTCGAGCGTAAACTAAGTTTACGCTTGACGAAAATCATACAATAAACTGTATTAATCAGTTTTTCATGAAGATTTCTACAGTATTATAATACAAATTATATCACTTTCCTTGAAAAACAGGTGGAGTGAAATGAGGACTAATAAGCTCAGGGTGTCCAATTCTCTCATCTAGAACTACCAGTCTGCATTCATCAAGTCATTTCAACTTGCCTCACCTAATGACCACAGGAAATTGAGTGAAGTGTACTGTTTGTAACTTTATTTGCAGTATTAAACATATCATCAGCGAATGCCCAGTTTTCCAACTTGGAAAACACACTTCAATCTTCAATGCTACCATATGATTTCAGCTGTGTCCTAGATGTGATGCACCTGAAGTTCTTATTTCAATATCTAGTCTGTTAATATTCTTGAAAGAATTTGATGAACTTATGATGTATCTCCGCCAAAAACTATTCATGGTTAATGCGGTCACTTGAAAATAAAAAAGTGAAAGTGAATAGTCAGATTCAGAAAATATATGATGTACCCAAAAAATATCAAACATCACTACGTTCTATATATTATCAATAACAATCTTCTTTTTAGGTAAAAAGCATGACTGAAACAAATTTATTTAATTGAAGTAGTAACTCACCAAGTAGTTTTGGATATTGTCGTAGAATCAAATTCTACGATATCCAGCTACGAACACTAACTGTTACCAGCTGTTTTGTTTTGGAACCACGTTCCAAATTCCTTTCACGAGAATGATTCCACATTGTATGTAGTGAGTCGTGCTGCTTTAATACGAGACTGTTAAATGTTTTGTGAATATTCGATGTTCCTGGAAATGTAGACTACTATTGAGGTAAGAAGTGAATACAAAATACTGTTTTCTGCAGGGATATTCAGGAAATCATTACGAGAGACATATTTATGAAAATTCGTCGATAGAACTGAAAAAAACAATTGAATATGTTCCTGATATTTCACAAGCTTTCATGGTACTCGTGATGTAATGTGTGTATGAATGAATTTATGCATGTTTGTTCGGGTTAAATTTGCAAATGAATGTCAAAGCAGTTATTCTCAACTGATTGGGCTCAAATTTTGCATACACGTTTGGTTAGGATAGTTAGTGACTTTGTTTAATATCCAAAATTGAATCCTACTCATTTAAAACAATATGTGATTTGATGAAATTCATTTACGTATTAGCGATTCGTGAAATAGGCCTACTGGGAAACTACATTGCAAAAACGCACCGAGTACACTAACTCACGGGTGGTGTGGAAACGTGTGCATATTACATGGAAAGTAACTTATACAATTACGATATCTCAGGAACGGTAATACTGACAGAAAAAATCATAAGGACCATTTTTGTAGAAAATTTTGAGATCTACAACTTTGGTCATAATTATTTTTTGATGAAACTCACGGTTTTCGCTAAAAACTCAAAAAACCTGAAATTTTCACCTTTGAGCCCGAATAACTTTTGAAGCGCTCATGGGTCAGATTATGACTTTCAAATTTCTATTTTTCATGGTAAAATAAAGGTCTTCACCAAAATTTAGCTCTGTCGCAATTTTCGTTAATCCATTACTGTTTTCAGGTCTCAGTTGACCGGACTAGAGGGGATTTCAATCCCAAATACATCGGCGTACTGAAATTGACTATCGATCAAGTGTTGTTGAAGTTTCAATGAAAACTAAGTTTCATAAAGATATTATTATGTTTCATCACCTAAAATGTACCTATCATATGAAAAGTTCAGAATGTGAATAATTCAGTTGCACACAGAAATATAAATGATTTTCGAAATATCTTCGCATCATATTTCTCAATATTTCTGAAGTCACTACACGACACTCCAAAACAATTCTCCTACGTACATAATCAGGAGAATTTGGCTCTGTAATATATACTTTGGATTTTAAACGACTTCATGAAGAAGAGTCTAATGGTGATAAATCAGAATATCTCGCCGACCATTCTATTGGTCCTCGCCTTCCAATCCATCTCCCTGTGAAATTGTCATCTGAAAATTGACGTACAGGTGCAACAAAATGTGTAGTAGCTTCATGTTATTGAAAGGTGGGCTGACCTTCAAGTAGACTATCATCGTCTTGAAGTAACTGAGTGACTCTGGGGTTCACATTTTTATCAAGAAGATATGTTCAACATTCAGTCGGTGTGGAGTTTGTGGATGAGTTTCCCTATACCAATGGCTATTTATGTCACTCCAATATCTGCAGATGTGCCTGTTCATATTTTCATTTAAATAAAAAAAAGATTGATCAGAAAAGCACACATTGTAGAGCTAATTATTATCACCAATCAATAATTGACTCATGATTCCACAGAACTCTCTACATCTGTTAGGATCATCTTCATTTAATTCTTGTACATTCTGCATTTTATTAGGATGGAATTTTACTTCTTTCAGAATTCGATGTACACTGCTTTAGGAAACTCCAGAAATAGCCTCAAGTTGTCTTAAAGATTGAATGTTGCACATCACTGCATATCCTATAACTGCAACAGCGACCCGTTCATTTCTCATAGGCTATTCTGGTTCACGTTTTTATTCAGCATTGATCCTAACTCCGTGAACTTATTCATCAATTGAATCACGTACTGATATAATATGTTTATTTCTAGATGAATTTCATTGAAGATTCGTCCATTTTCAAAATACGCAGCTACAATGGATATTCTTTCTTGTATATAATATAATTTCTCAATACAGTGGCGTACCCACAGTGAACCTTTTTTACGATGATAACGTTTTAGGTGATGAAAAACAAAAATATCTTGATGAAACTTACTTTTCATTAAAACTTTAACAACACTTGATCAATCCTCAGTTCCAGTACACCGGTGTATTTGGGATTTAACTTCCTTCAAAATGATGTATCACAAGTATGGTAGCGCCATTGAAAATTGTGAAGTAGGAGGTGCTGGGGATGAAGGGGTTGACAACACAATGATAATGTATTTGGTGAAATTTTTTCCCCTTGAAATGAAAATCGACGGATCTGAGCGATTTTCAATTGTTTTCACGAGTTCGCAGATTAGGGGGGTGACAAGTTTTAGCTGGGACACTCGGTATATGTTTTTACATGGAATATGTGCATTTTGCGGTAAGTTTTCATATCATATGAATTGTGTCGGGTAATGATTTGATGTCGATTCAATTAGAAATACTATAAAACGGAGAGTCCTTCAACAGAAAAACTTAAGGAACGGGGAAAACTATTATTAGGATGAACTATATTCTACAGAAGTAGGTAGGTACCTACTCCTCCAGCATACCTTATAGAAGAATTAGCTTGTTATATTTCTCAGTCTATTCATTTTATTGATGGCGTCATTATTACATGGCCGAGTCCCAGTTGATTTCGAACAGTCTAATTCTTCTATCAGGAGACCTTTGGCGTTTCAAGTTAACTTTCATTGGCAAGTTTTTCATTTCGTTTCAATTTCTCTTTCTCTAATCTTTTTTTCCTTCGTGTTGATGTTTCTTTATTTCCCATAGTGTTCCCACGAGTACTGAAAAAATATTTGTCAACCCTCCCAGAACTTCGTTTAGCAGGGTGCGAGCTAATATACAACAAGGTGCGCTCCAGTGCCCTGATGTGGTACGTTCACATCATTTTACACCATGATGCCGTTCAGTTTTCGGCACGGCCTCACCTTGACTTGGGTGGTAATTTGGTGAAAGATGCGTCACTTTTTTCAGCTTAGAGCTTACTCCTTCCTGACGAAACACCGTTCCGGGTTTGATTATGGAGTTTTCTTTCTCCTAGATGGGTTGCAGACCAATGCTAATGACGCCCATCTCACCAAATCATGGTATGCCTCTTGTGCCTGTTGGTCACATTGCGTGATGGACCCTCTTACTCTGGGAACTTAGAGGGTGGTAGATGATAATATTTTTTCACAATGCAAATAAATATGGGTTCTCACAACCAAATACACCATTTATTGTCTTCTTTTTAAAGTCGGGAAGTAGGTATTTAAGGGTAAAAGCTTGATTTAATTTTTTTTCTAGAAATATATTTTTTTTATTGAAGCCAACCCTGGATGTGGCATATATTTCATGGTACGCCTACCAACTGCCTATCTTAAACGAATGCGTATACAAAATTTCGTGTCCCTGCTACTAACCGCTGAGGAGATCTCTCGTACGGAGCCGATCCTGGCAGCAATATCAGGTCATGTGGATGATTAACATGCATTTTCATCGGTTCTGAACCATCATGCAAAATTTCAGGTCAATCGGATACCGGGAAGTGGGTGAAATTAAACTTGCAAGATTTGTTAACATACATACAAGTCAAGTTGAGTAAAAGTTTTTAATTAAAAATGTTCTTCACCACTGATTTATTTCGGAATCGGTTCTCATCATCACAGGACCGTTGGGTAAGATACACAACGTTACTGATAAAACTTGTCATGGAATTCGCGACACCGGATGGAAATCTGTAAACCAAAAAAAACGTATTCAATCCCTTCATTATCAGATTCTCACACAACAGTTCACAAAACCTTATCACGTCTTTTACGGAGGAATAGCCTTCTCAAGCATGTTTGACACTTCATTGTGGGGATATTTGTAAATGTGAGTTGAATGTTTTTTCGTATGTGGTGTGATAATCCAAAAACATATTTACAATAATACAATACTTATGTATTCATTCTGATGCATGTTTTGTCTGTATTGAGAAATATTACAGAATATTCACATCAGATGGTGAAGAAAGGAAATTAGTACCAGATGATTCATAAAATAACAATGAAAATGAATAAAAAGGCGTATCTTCCGCATGCCATTGACAAGTGAGCAGATGAAAAAAATCGTTTTTCATTCTATGAGAGCAAATAACATGAATAAGAGAACAATTGATAATAACAAATAAAATGTTTTCACAAGTCATTTCATGAAATGAATAGCTATTTATTCACATTTTACCAACCAACTGCTCTCAACTATGAATAATTTCATTGATAAGGACTTGAGGGAATATGTTCTCCGTTTAGCACATTATCCTTTAATATTCCCCCTATGTAGCAAGAAACCGCTTTATCCCAGAATTTGGTGTCATGTTTTCTTAAATTAGAACGGTAGGGTTTGAGATCAAAACCTCTGAACAATTTCGGGGTCCATATCCATGCCTATAATTACTGAAAGTTCAGTGTAGGGAATCATATAACTTGCTTCATACTCGTAGAACTAACAAATAGGTGAACAAATATATATCACTTACAGAAAAACAGTACTGGAAAAATATACAGAAAGTCTATTTGGCGATATCGAATAATTTGTGGTATAGAAATTTCTATATTATTGAGTTATCGAAATACCTACTCATCACTTTTGTTAGAATTCATATATAGGCCCACTCCAGGGGTCTTTCGAAAGTGAAAAATCTCATCGAGTACCTATCAAAAGATTCAATTTCAACTCATGGAAGAAGCTGAATAGTTTGTTTTTACATCGTATTCTGTGCTTTCAGAAAACTTGCTCACAGGGTAGTTCAACATGTTTGTTTCGATATTTTATTTCATTTTTGTATCATTGACTCGTTACAAATGTAAAATTTCACATGAAATAATGGAATACTTCCATCTATAATGAAATATGAATTCATATTGCGTTCAATTCATACTGAACGAAAATTAGCAGCGTGAATCTTTTGAACTGCTGAGAACAGTGAACACCGTGAATAACATCAGAAAAAAAACAAAATAGTCAATGGCATCTCTTCAACACTTGACAGATTTTCAATACTTATTGAGACCTGAAACAAAACAATAATCAATCGAATGCGCATTGATATAAATGAATAAAATCCAGCTGAAACTGTTCAAGAAGTAACACGAAAAATAATCGTTTTCTAATACCACCAGATATGCCATAAACATTCATATTGTGGAAATCGAACGTCAATATAAAATTCGTGTACCCAAAATTATCGTTGGAAAAAAAGATCAAACCACAAATCAATCTAGATAAGGTTTTCCGTAACAGATAATGACTCAAAACGTAGAATTAGAACCGTTGCGTGAAATCTATTGCAAAAACTTTTTCCAGACAGCTACAGTATTTTCTTTCTGGTAAGGATAAATCATTCTTAAAAGATTTATAATTATGAAATGAAAGTTACGTTGTGAAAGTCGACAATAAAGAAGAAATTTAAATTCAATAAAAGTTATTGAATTTGAAGAAAATCTTCAAATGGATCCATTAGTCATGAAATCAATCATGTGTGAGTAAGTGGTTTGTAATTTAACATCAATTTAACATCAATATTAGTTTCCGAACCCTTCCCGGAAAAATTTTCGTATCACTAAAAGTGTTCAAACTCGATCAAAATATCATAATTCTCATGTTCAATTTGCCTCGTCATCACTGTCAACATTCACTTACGAAAATTTTAATATCCACAAAATTTTGAAAGCCCAACATGTAATATTATTGAAATAGAATGAGTTTCATGTTAATGAAATTCTATTTATCTGAATTTTTTTCGGTGGTAGATTTGGCACCTATTGGTTGAAGTGAGTGATTTGATTTATGTGCGTTTTAGGACGGATCTCAATTCTTTTTTCATTTCAATTGGAATTGTCTCTATGCTGATGGATGTATATCACTTCCCTATGTTAATAATAATAATAATAATGAATGCTTTCATTGAAAGGTTACTCAGTACAAGATATACTAACCTAACCTAACAAATGGCAGATTTCAATATCTGCACATAATGAATCAGATATTGCTTTTTCATCCAACTATCTATTGAATACTTGTTTTCTAATCACTGCAGCCTCATGGGCCTATGATGTTTTCAATCATTATTTAATGACACCCAACAATCTTGTTCGCTGTATCAGTTGCTGAATGTATATCATATTTTTTTCGACATAATTCAGGTTGTCGATAAATGCTCAGATTCTTTCAAAATGTGACGAGCTGTCTCTGTCCCTTTGTTGCATTGTCTGTAGCTGAGGTCTCCTTTGTACAACCATATTTTGTTGATGTGTCCTCTTGATGGAAAGTATCCAATGAATAGCCATGTAGTTGTTCTGAGCCGATACCTGCTACTTCGGAGCAGTTATTCAGTTCTTTTTCAGAAGATCTTATTAAAGATGTTTTTTCGTGTGTGTTTTTCCAGTACCCTCTATGATTATTATAGACTCACTTTCTTATATGATTCCGGACCTAAGACTTTGCTATTTCTACACCTGGTTCACATATATAGAGTTGATCATCCATATCTGGCACATTCATCAGATTTTCAGTTGCCGGCGATATCTGAGTGTCACGGCATTCCCAGGCCAGTTTCGATATCACTTTTGGGTTTGTCAGGACCGTTCTAACATTTCGATACCACTTTTGTGAAACAATTTATCTTTCGAGCAGATTTTCTAACCGGTAAGCATTTTTTGAGATCTGTAGTCGCTAGGAGCCAAATCTGGTGAATACGGTGGATGTGAGAGCAATTCGAAGTTCAATTCATGATTGATCTGTGACATGAAGCGTTATCATGATGGAACGAAGTAGCTGAGGAAAGGATGTTCATTACAGCAAAGCCTTGTATTTTTCTCATAAGACGAGAGGGTGCCTGGTATTTCTAAAGTTCCATTAGTGACTGTAAGTGGGTCAGTGTTGAACAGACGTCACATATCCCGATAGGGCTATTCCATTAACCCTCGCTGCAGGACAGTGACCGCAGGTAATATTTGAGCAGATTCATGTGTAGAAAAAATCAAATAAATGGGTAGTCGTAAGTAAGAAGAACCTACTCATGGAGCGTGTAGGCATCAAAAACTTTCATTTTTGCATTCATTCTGGTTTTGGGGTAAATTTATCAGCATTTTTTTTATTCGGATCATTCGTTGCGGATCGATCGTTCGATGGAGTTTCCATCTATAGTTGATTCATTGGATAAAATGTCACGATTCATTTTGTAAACTGTACTCTGTAAAGTCTTCAATGAAATTATACCTCTCCCGTTAAAATTCAAAACCTATCTGATTGCCGTCATATGATAGAAATCTTGGTCATAAAAGTACAGAAGGCTGGTCAATCTAGGATCATTGCGTTTACTCACATGATTTTGTACCAAAAGATGTAAAAATTGTGAGAGGAGCTAGTGACCCTCCGGATATTTTGGACTTTCAGGTAGAGGGTCGAACTGGCAAACTACTTCCTAGGTGAAACTATTTATGTTTTTTACTACTTACATTTGTAACTATCTTTCCTGCAGGTAATAAAAGAGGTACTTAACTCAATTGAGTACCTGAATTTTGTTTACCTGTGACAATGTGGGTACTCCAATTTGAAAACCAGCGAGTGAACACGATCGATTTGATCATTCAGTAGGTTACATTCCTTTTTTTATCGACCTTTTTTTTGGGTAATTGTTACCTTTACGACACCTTTTACAACTAACGTTATACCTTACATTCCAAGACTATCTGAAAAAATAAGACGAATTGGAAATAGATATGATGTTAGAACTACTTTCAGAACAAAAAATACACTGAGATCTATACTCACACATACAAAACCACGTTGAATATTCAAATGTTACATTCCTATTCAATTAATTGAGTTCCCAACCTTTGCTTGCATAGTGCAAAATTTTCGTATCGTTTAGATATCGTAACTTGTGACTGGATTCCAAGGAATGGTTTAAAAACGTCAAATCATTTTTACGCCAAAAGATGAACGCCAAATCATCAAATATTGATGAAACATTTTCTTCAAACTCAAATATTGAAAAGTCGAATAGTAGTTTTTTGCAAAAAAGATACATTGCGATCATTTTTTCATTTATGACTCTCCGATGGCCATATCAACAAAACAAATGAGTTCCCACCTGAAACATTATTTCATGAAAGTATTGTTCACGTTGGCAGGATCCACACCAATTTCCAACGTTGTGAATGAAAACATATTAAATTTCAAAATTTCAATTAGTCTCTCTTCAGTGCAAACAAACACAGTCAAACGAATTTCACCAGTTTGAACTGCACAAGTTGGGATATACAAACGATTTGAAGTGGATGTAATCAAAAAGTGGTTTTGCTTTATGGCAATACATTTTTAAATTTTTATCTCCGTATTATACAATAGAAATTATATTTGTTGGGGCAACTTTCGAAGTTGTAACTGAGAACACGTGTAATTTTGTATTAATAACAACAACAACAAATAATCAAAAGTAATATACGAAATTATTTACATGGATCTGCATTTGTATGTTTTTTCAAACAGATTATTTGTGGGATACTCATTGGGTTTACCATATATTGTTTACAATATTCTTTTTTGAAGTACTTCTAATATTTTCAAGTGTGGGGCTGCCACTGATCCTCAGGAAAGAATTCCATAACTTAGTCGTGATTCCACCAGTGCATAGTATACTATTTTGAGGTGAGTGGTTCCTGATATATTCCTGAAATTTTTGAATCTATATAATAAAGGTCTCAAAGATTTTGTGGTCTCGTTTATATGAGTGTCCCATCTTATGTGTGCATCAATAGTTACTCCCAGATATTTGAGTTGATTTTTAGCATGTATTTAAATGCTTTGGTTTCATGTCTAGTGTTCGGAAATCAGGAAGGTTGTTCTTATAACTAAAAGAAGGCACAAAATTCATTTTTTCATAGTTGATGGTTAGTTTTTTATGTTGAAACCAATCGAATATTTTGGTGAGGTCTTCTTCAGCTTTTGTTCGATCCACGATTTAGCAGTATATATTATGGCTGTATCATCAGCAAACTTAATTATATTCCCAGTGATTTACAGGGCAAAGAGGTCATTCATATAGAGAGAAAACAGAATTGGTCCAACTACAGTGCCTTGTGGTACTCCGTAACTCATCTTTCTAGGTCGACTTGGATGGTTGTCAATATGTACTATTCGTTTCCTCTCATTCAGATAATCTTCGAACAGATTGAGTTCTGTACCGCGCATCTCTGTATTCTCCAAGACCGCCAACTTCTGAGAATGTTCAACTGTATCAAATGCCTTGGCTATATCTAGGAATACACAAATGGCGGGTTGACTATCATCAAGTAATTTAAAAATTTTACCAGTTAGTGTGGATATAGCGTCATCAGTTGATAATCTTTTTCGAAATCCAAATGGATAGTTCGATAGTACATTATATCATCTGGTTAAGTAATTGGAAAGTATTGTCTTCACAGCTTTCTCAAAACATTTAGCGAATGTCGTTATCAATGAAATTTGGTCTGTAATTCGTTAGGTCTTTTTTTGATAACTTTTTATGAATAGTTGTGATAACTGATCTTCTGAAGTCTTTTGGGCATGTTTCTTTCTCAAAGATATCATTTATGAGACTGGCAGAAGAGGACTTACTCATTTTCTATTGCTTCAAATATCTCCGCTTTGATACCGTCTATTCCTGGTGACTTATTCGGTTTTAGTGATCTGATAATATCAGAGATTTCTTTCTCATACACAGGAAAAACTAGTTCGTGAGGCGCCTCATTTTTGGGGTAGGAGTGATAGGTTTATCAATTTTTCTACCATGCGTTTCATATACATTCCAGTAAAACTTGTTAAACGCTTCTGCAATGTCCTCTTTTTTCTCAGAGTGACTCTTTCATTGGTGAGTATTTCCTTGTTGTATTGCCATTCCTGAGAATATTCCACATTTGTTGTATTGACTTTCCTGAGAATATTCCACAATGTTTTTGAACCACTTTTATTTTTGTTAATTTTTGTCTCCGTAGAAATTGGATTTTTCAAATTTTATGAGTTTATCCGTTAATGTTCTATGCTTTGAATACGCTTCCTTTTTTGTTATATTTTCGAAGTCGTTTCTATAGTCGGAATATACATAAATGATTTTTTTTCTGTATAGAATTTATTAGTCTTTGTGTTATCCACTGCTTATGTTTTCTTAGGATTATTCTCTGCTTTTTCATCACTGTATTTTTCGTGATGAGATAATTTAATTTTTCTGTAAGATACTTAGTTTTTTGGTCTATATCTTCAATTTCGTAATAATATTTCCAATTATAGTTGTGTATACATCGCCTCAAGTTTTTTACATATTTGCTAATAATACGTTCGGTATTCATTCATTCTATTACTGTAAATCATGCCCGAAAGTGGCGGCCGGCGTTGACGCTGACGTAGCTGAGAGCGTGGGAATATCCAATGTTACCTGCCGCTCGAGAAAGAGCAAGAAACATGCTACCGATTTCGACAGAACTTCGGGGAAATTCCACGATGTTCCATTGAGATATTTAAACGCTGGCTGCAGTCAGTCAAGTACACAGTGAAGTGGACGTAACAGTGCGGTACGCGAATTTATCTAGTAAGGCGATATACATTAAAATAATAGTTGAATTTTTAGTTGAAGTGTTTGTTGTATTCAAACTGAAATGAAGTTAAGTTCGATTATTCATTGAAGTCAATTATTGATGAACCCACGGGGGGAAAACATAACAATTTCACTATTTTATGGTGATAACAAGGAGTGCCGATTACGACGAAATGGAAAAGCTTGAGAAAATGTTTGAGGTTTTGCAAGCGAGCCTGGCAGAAGAGAGGAAGCTGAACGCAGAAGAGAGGAAGAACGATTACGCCGAATCGAAGATCGTGAATTACTACTGGATATTCTGGAAAAACAAGAAAGAATCAGAGAGGAATATTGTAAATTATTGGTAAATATTCAGGAGAAACAAGAAAAAGACAAAATAGACGTACCTTCATTTATTTGAAAATTTGAAATCTTCCCAAGTGAGTAAAGGAAAGGTACAGTTTGAAAATTAAACGATCTGATGTACAGAATCCAATTGTCACCCAGAAGCAAACCTAAAGTTGTCCAGATAGAGAGGCTGAGTCCTTACATGGGTCGTGATGTTCCCTCTTGGAATGTTGTTCGAGGCGAACAACCTCAGGGAAGGGGGTAGTGCTGTAAATCATGCCCGAAAGGAAATAACGCCGGCCGCCACTGGTAACCGAATTTGACGTAGCTAAGAGCGTGGGAATATCCAATATCACCTGCCGCTCGAGAAAGAACATGCTACTGATTTCGATAGAACTTTGGGCGAAATTCCGCAATGTTTCATTGCGATATTTAAACGTTGGCTGCAGTCAGTCAAGTACACAGTGAAGTGTACGTAACAGTGCGGTACGCGAAGTGATCTAGTAAGGCGATGAACATTAAAATAATAGTTAAAGTGTTTGTTAAGTTTGATTATTCAGTGTAGTCAATTATTGGTGAACCCACGGGGAAAAAACGTAACACTTTTTTCATCTTTTACAACTGGAATACTCGCCATGATAGCTTAATGATCAGTTATATGATTGTCGAAGATTGCACTACATATTTCTTCCTCTTGATTTCCTCTACTACTATAAAACATGTAATCTATGTAACTGAAGGAATGACCTAGTGTTTGAGTATCTTTATTAATTTTTGAAATAAAGTTGTATTCTCCCAATAAATCTAAATAACTTGAAACCAACTCTGAGTCTTCATTCAGATTTATATTTATATCACCAATTATAAGATGAGTTCCACATGCTAATGTTCGCCTTGTTTGTTTCAGTTATTCCTGTAAATTTTCGGCGAATTCATCAGCGTTAGTAGATGGCGGCCGGTATAAAGATGTTATTAAGATTTTTTCATAATGGCTAATAGTGAATGCCATCATCGTCACTTCTTCCAGGTTTGGAGACCAGCTCCCCTACCCTTTTGGCTGATTATTGGCCTTGAGAGGGACCAATGGGTACACAACTGATAGATGACGGCATGAAGTCCTAAGACAACAGTGCCGCCCTTCACGGGATACCCCTACCTGGCTAGGGTGGGGTGGATGAAAAAGTTATTCGTCCGTTAACGGGGGACATGAGGGCGTCATTCGTCAGAGTGTCGGGGCCTTCTATATCGGGAGGGGTCGTCTACAGCATAATCTGTGGCTTCCCTAACTAACGGGTTTTCATGAGTTTCCGTTTTTTCGAAAACTCTCTCATTCCTCGACTGGATGGACTGCCGAATGGAAGGCAGCTGCAAATCTCTGCGGATGGCTTCATTCCGCACGAACCAAGGAGCATTCACAATCATCCTAATTAACTTATTTTGACGATCCACCGGATCAGGCCCCGAGGTAGGTCGAACGCGTTTAGCTTCTGCAGAAGGCCTTCGTGCCATACTCGGTCGAAGGCCTTCGAGATGTCTAAAAGCACAATATGTACCTTTTTATTAGTATTGAGCTCGCTGATGGTATTTTCGACCAACCTTAGAGCCTGTAGTTCAGTGGAGTGATCTCTCCTGAAGCCGAATTGTTCATTAGGCAGAACATTTCGGTCCTCAACTTCTTCGTTGAGTCTTTGCAGAACGACTCTTTCAGCCAGCTTAGCCGCCGTAGACTGATCGGGCGATAGTTCTGCGGGAACAGCTGGTTCTGACCCAGTTTCGGGAGCATGACGACAATCGCATGCTTCCACCTTCTAGGGAAGTGTCTGAGGGCCAACGAACTGTTAATTAAATTCAAGAGAAATTCGACGCAGTTTTCCGGGAGTCTCTTCAACAACTTGTTGATTATTGAATCGGCCCCCGGAGCCTTCTTGGCCTTTGCAGCCTTGATATGACCCTTCAGCTCTTCCATAGAGGCCGGACGGATGTCGTCGTCGTCATCTTTCCTGAGGAGTCGGTGAACCCGGTCTTCCAGCAGCATATCGCGATCGATGTCATCATTATCGTCAACGTTAAGTTGAAACTGACGTTCCATCGTGTCGGCTAATAGTGAATGTTGTTTGAATACATTTAAAGGGTCCGATATCAACTATTTTGTTATTGTAGTCTGATGATTTATGAGTATAGATAATAACACCATCATTTTTATATATATGCCCTTCACTATATGCTCTTTCGTATTTCTCTAGTTGAAATAAATCAATATATAGTACAGAGAACGTTTCCGTTAATATTATAATGCTGTATTAATGATCGAATTAATTGATTCAAGTGAATTTTCAATTCATATAAATTTTTTCAAATGCTTCTCATATTTTGATGAAATATTTTCAGAAATTTTGTTTTCTCTTTGTTACTGAAAAGTTTATTCAGATCAGACACTGATTTGGGTATTCAAGGAAACATGTTGTACATCCCTGATATATTGGTTCATAGTATTGTTAATGTGTAGAGCATACGGAATTGTGGAGAATTAAAAATAAATGAAGTACAAGTAAATAAGAAGATTCCTGAATTCTAATCTTTCTTATTGCTATTGTTAAGTATTATAATTTTACTTTCGTCCCCTACCTCCTGAATGTTTTTTCACTGGATTGTTGAGTTGAAGTGTTTACTTTTTGTTGCAGATTCCTGGTTGATGGTGCGATTATCTTTGTTATATGTGGTGGGTTTTCTTTAGACGCCAACGGTGTTGGACAGTGGGAACACTATGAGGTTTCTCCTGTATTTCAGTATCAACTTCTTCTTGGTGTTCCAATTCTTCAGGTGAATAGCTTTTGCCATTTACGTGAAGTCGATTTACTTCAATGTAGCAGTTCACTTCTTTGTTTCCATTAGCTAAATTCAGGTGTTTTCTTAGGATAATGTTTTGATGCCATTGTTTGTTTGTTAGATCTTTTGCTATGAAAATTCTGCTCCCTCTAAGATTTTTTGCATTTCTCAGTATAGCTGCTTTCTTGAGGAATGACGTAAACTAAATTTTCATTGATGGATCAGAAGTTCTACTAAGGAGGTAGATATTGTTGAGGTCACTCTCAGTAATATAAACATCTACTAGTTTCTTCATTTGATTCTTTATAAACTTAATTGTTTTTTTTTTCGCGATGATGTTATTTTTTTATACTTCCTATCCAGTTTCTCTATGTTATCAATTATCTGTTTGTTTTCCGTTTCAACCTTGTTCATTCTCCTATTCAGATCTTCTAGTTTGAGAGTTAACCTTAGTTCTACAGCTTCAATAAGCAACTTCAATTCTTTACAGATATTCTTAAGTATACGACTTCCTTCACTGATAAGGGTCACAACTGAAAAGCACGTTTACTGTAGTGTTATGATTTTTTCTTCGATGTTGTGGTCGGATGAATCGTCTATAATATTATTTTTTCAAAGGATTGTGCGTATTCTTTCCTTTGCATGGGTTGAAAAATCATTCATTAATCAGGTTCATACAATTGCTCAACAGAACAGTTACTTGTTACTTCTGATATATTCCAATTTTGTAGAGCTCACTAACATTCACTAGATATAACTCAGGCTAATATTGAAGAGTTGCTTTTGGTACAAATACATTGTTTAGTGGAATACTCAATACAGTCTACTGTATTTTTGTGTTTATAACATTCCACAAGAAAATAAAAGTTGAACCAATAGAAAATCTGCTGAAGTGTAATGAAGGAAAATCACCCCGAAATGTTATTGCGTTATATAAACTACTGAAAAGTTCAAATAGACATAGACAAAGAGTGGTTGACGTTTCGGAAAACAATCCTTTTCTGTTTTCAAAACATGAAATCTAATATATGAAAATGGATATTTGTTGGTTGGTTGGTTGGTTGGTTGGTAAGTGATAAACATTCACATCGCTCAACCGATGAAACTTGACATGTATAGGTAATTTTTCATAGAGGAGGTTTTTAGAATATCAATTTTTCTATAACTCGCCACTAAATGGCGCTGTAGAACAATTTTTTGAAAGCACTGTTCTATAACGCTGTGCACGCCTAAGTTTGTTGATTCTGATTCTGTCAAAACATTGGAACAGTAGCGATACAGCAACATAGTACTAATAATTAGTACTACAACTACCAAATTCTACACGGGCGAAGCCGCGGGCAAGAACTAGTTCACTATAAAAATCTCGCCCCAAACAGTTATAGCTCTAATTTCTTTTAGGACAAGAGTTTTATAGTGAATTTCAGATTTTGAAAATGGAAAAGGATTGTTTTCCGAAATGTCAACTAGTTAAGAAAACTACGTATAAATATTTAAGTTTCAATTGATTTTTCGAATCTTTGTGCCAAATTTATGAATACGACAAGTTACTGACTAATTTATATTCATAATTACACAGATTCGTTTTCTATTTCGAAGTTAGGCGGCAGAAATCAGTTTCCATGTCGAAAAACGTAATTTTCATTAAATTTGATATGAGATGTTGCAAATACCTAAGACCTGCCCAAATAAGTGCAGTATCTGGTTGGTTGATTCCAACAACTGAATCTAAACAAGTGAAATTTACTTATAAGGCAGTAGAATCCAAAACAATGATATTTACAATTTTTGACTGTTTATAAGAGAGTTTGTATTCGCTAAGTTCAAAAATGGTTCAACTGACTGCATAGCAGTAGCTCCCTCAAACAATTCCTGACTGAAAAATGATTCTACATAAGTGTTAGTGTATGTGCGTATATGTATTTTCATGTTGACTTTTATATATCTTTATTCATAAATGACTGTACTCTGTTTTAATGCTCTTGCATTATATATTGACCATTCCTATACTTTTTATATGTCTTGTGAGAAAATAAATATTACTATTATTATCATAGCGGTTCTCACTATCGAAGTGAGCTTAACTCAACATTCAGTAGTCGATTCATCTCTGTCGGTTCATTTATGTTATATTGATTCAAAGATCGCGACAAACAGAAAATGTTGAAAAAATATTCAGATGAAACTTTACCTATAACTATAATTTGTGAATCGATTCATTGATAAATCATATAGACACGACTACATGAGATCAGTTTGCTGTCAAAAAAATCTGAAAGAAATAAAAAACAGAAATCTGTGCGTACGAAGTTACGGGTAACAACTAGTTACTGAATATCATTCAAAAATTGGATATCGCGTTAAATGAATTCGATTTCAATAAATTACCTTCGTCGGTCGGTAGCCAAGCGGTTCGGCGTGGGTTCTTTTTCACTCACTCGAATTGACTGCCGTGTTGGTCGGTGGTTCAAGCCCTAGTCTGAACGATCGATCTTCACTTGCTATCGTCCAACCCGTGTTAGGAATCACTCGTTAGAAAGTACGACCTCGTTAATCCTCAGCTCGCACAAGTTTCGACTTCTGAGGGTTGTCGTTCGTAGAGGTGCGACAGCTGGTTAACGGAAAAACATATTTTGAACAGATTCAACCAACTTCCAAAAAAATTGACTGATCTCAACCTCATATGGAAAGAGCAGATACAGCTTGTGAATGATGAACTGAATACAAGTTTTGATATCTCAATAACTTTACTCTTATATATTACAATTTCATGTACTCTTCTCGACAACAATACAGTTAGGAGTGATAGTCACTCAAAAACGTATCATCAATTCAATGTATGATTATGAGTATCGTGATTCTGTTGTTTCTATACAGTCAATTAGGTTAACAACAAATGAAAAAAAATCATATCAACTGTACAATTGAAAACTGAATACCACCAAACTTTAGTTCTTGTTCGAAAATTATATAAGATGCACTTAGAATTGCATCAATTCGAACAGCAGGTCCAAAAATATCCAGTAGGTTCAAGAATGAAGTACCTTCATTTGAACAAATGAAACTATATGTTATTCGAAAAATAAAACTCAAAACAATGGCCGTCTATTGAAATTTCCATTGTTTTCTGAAAAGGCGCCAAAAAAAGCATATCAACTCCCAAAATTTGTGAATGAATACCGAAAATTATTACGAAACTTTCATCATTATACCATGTGGAACTATGAATGTTCATAAAAATTCACTGTAGCAGCAGTATTGTTTAGAAGTACCTCTCCCCGAAAAAACATTGATTTTTTTTTCGTAAAATTGTTATTTTTTCTGGTATTCAAATTCTCCTTGAGATTATTTCATCGTGAAAAGTCCAGAACAATTAAAGAGTGTTCGAGAGTATTTCGCAATATTCTAGTCTGGTCTAGTCTAGCAATATTCTAGTCAGTTTATGCTTGAGGATAGCGAAACACGTGTCGCGGTTTTTGTAAATCTTTTCATAGTGAAAATCATAAAATAAAGTGTATTGATTAGTTTTTTCATTTTAGAACATTCCACATAATTTCAAAATGTTCGAAAAAAGTTTGGAACGTTCAGGAACATCCAGGAATAGCTCAGATCATTGCGGAACGATCAAAGGAGTTATATGGAGAATGAAAAATCTATTTTCACTTCCAAGGCATACATTTGAGAAACAAGTTCTGTGATTTTTGCCCTCTGAAAATTTCTAGGACATTCCACTACATTTCAGAAGACACCGGAATATTCTGGAATGTTGTGAAATATTTAAAAAAATTCTGGAAAGTTCGAACAATTGTGCAACATTCCAAAAAAAAACATCTGAAATTCTGTGGAATATTCTGGAACAATGTGAACCATTCAAAGCCTTTTTGATATCGGTGGGGCTGCCCACTGGTGGGGATTTATAAAGCAAGATTCATCGACATCTTATAATTTGAATTTAACTTCTCATTTCAACTACCACACAATCTCATATCAGCTCCTTGAGCGAAGTCGGACACCCCAGTTGGTGAATGATAATAATTATCTTGTATACAATTCAGTCAAACAGAAATATCAATATCAATTTTGAAATAGGTGAATACGTATCTGCCTAAAGGGAACATATAACATATTTGTGAACTATTTCTCCAAAATGATCAATTACGGAAATCAAAACCAACGCAGTTTCAACCATTTATTGATTTGAAAAGGGTTAATATCGTATCCGAGTTTCTATTAATCGCCACATTATAAGTGATCATCATTCACAACAATGAAATTAGTAAGGTGAGGTATTCTCAGAAGTTGGATATGTATAAAAGGAGAACATTATGTAGTGAATTGTCTTGTTATGTTTCGAAATCAGCGTTCTCGATGAAAGCTTTCACCGGTTTAACCGTCATGCGAAGGGATTTTTTCCAACTCATTAAATATACATGTTATCTATTCGATTGATGAAGATTGATGAGTTTGCTTGAAAATGGTTCAACAAACCGAAACCGGTCGTAACAAATAATGAAAAATTCAGTTAAAATAAGACAAAAGTTATTTTCTTTATACTATATTTGTTCTATTGATGACCTATTTATTTTGTAGTTCACTTGAAAATGATTCAACAATCCATTCATCAGACATGTTATCAGCCAATTTTAATTTGTGCCCTTTATAATAAAGATTTGAATCATATGACACATTCTACTAACTTGGTGACTATCAATTTCATTGAATCGGTTGAAACTGATTTAACATCATAGAAAATAGTTTCAACAACTCATTGAATAGACATGTAATTAACTGAATAATAAGTACCACTCTGGAATACAGTTTGGGAAGAGAAAGAGTACTCAATTCTATTCTATAAATTTCGTGAATTTTTAGAATTCTTAATTCTATCAATTTCTAAGCATCACAAAAGATTTAGTTCCAAACCTTTCTCTTCCAATGTGATACTTCATGATCGTGTTTGAACTCTCGCCCCTCTGTCAAAAGGGGCGAATTGGTCTAGTTCTATGTTTTTTCATTCTTTGGAAAGATTGTCCATTTGGTCAATATGAATTGTTGGGCAAGAGCCACAAGTCAACTCATATACTACTGATCTATCCCACACTAGATTTTTGTCTTCATTGTTTTCAATCAGTTTTTTGAATTTTTCATTTATCCTGTGAGACACGTCCAAGTCTGTCCTCTTCAAATAACGAGCGACGTTATTGATGGGCTCACTGAAGTTTGTCAGTGTTCTATGACGTTCATTATTGTTTCTTGAAGTGGGATGGACTTGGCGAATGACTTGTTTTTGCAGTTTTTTGATAATAATGAAGTCGATAATATTTATCTTGTAACCGTTGTTGATGAGATCAAGCAGCTAGACAATGAGCTCTAACAACCAAGGAGCATCACAATAGATTTAAATAGGTCGCAGTGAATCACGCCATGGGTTAGCTCCCCGACAATCTAATCTAACCGTTGTTGATAACAAAATTATTGTCAAAATCCAGTTCTTTCCGAAAACCTCTTTCCGAAAATTGAATATTCAATAGTCTGTGAAGCATACTATTGAACACTGCCACTTTATGTTGATAGGAAAGTGTCGAAGATTTATGTATAACGATGCCCGTATAAGACGGTTTGTAGAAAATTGCAAAATCATGTGTATCATAGTTTCATTATTAGTCACGTTTTAAAAAATTTTGAATCATCTAGCTCCATTTCAGTGGTGAATTTGATTGATGGGTTAATGAAATCAACAATCTCGACACACTTGCCCGAATGCCTACCTGTACTAGTAGAGAAACTGAGATATAACTATCTGTCCATGAAAATCACAAACAGCAAAGGACTCGGGTTTGTCATCATTATCTTTTTGCTGCATTATTGGAATTTTTCTTTAAATTAAAGATTATTCTGAAGCAGGCAAATAGTGGGTAGGTCTAGAATGTTCTGTAGAATGAAAACTTTTATCCACGCTACAGTTTAGTCCTTTGCTAGCAAAAATTTCTATCGACTGCCTTTGTCTGTCCGTAATAATCAGTCAATTACAAGTTTCTCATACAGGTAAAGATACGTAGATGATATCTCAGTCTGTTTGCCTGGCACAGGCAAATATTTCGGCAAGTCTGTCGAATAAAAGATTTGGAACCCGATCTTTTGAAATGCCTAGAAATTATTGAAATTTCGAAAATTTTATGAATGACCAATAACGGTTTGAAACATGTGACCTTCTAGTTGTCTTTAGCTTCTACTTCATACCTATACTTGATGACTGATCATTTTACTACATCAGTGGAAACTAATTTTAAAATTTGAACATCATTGATAAAAATTTCCAGAGACTCATTGAATGTTCATGTTATAAACTAATAATTTATAATAAATACCCACATTGGCAAACAGATTAAGTAAAGGGAAACACTAAATCTGTTTTCCAATGTGGGAATTGATGATACTTAGTTTATAACATGTATAGACATTACATGTCTATTGAATGAATTGGTTAACAATTTCATACATGGTGTGTAAATTCTCAATTAGTTTTTCTCAGATAAAATCATCAATCAGTGCGTCTGATTGAACTTATGAGAAAGCTATTGTTGAGTGAAACAAACACGTGCTGTCGTTTTGTGAACTAGCCAGTGAAAATCCCACAATAATGTTTTACTTGCATATGTCATGATTTTCATTAGGTATCGCCCAATTTCATCACATATATTATCGAAATGTTCCTCAGCACAACGGAATTCTTGAAAATATTTCCAGTCTTCAGGTGCGATTTATTCGAGATCCGATATGACAATTGCGTTGTCATCGGCATACATGGTACTCATATGATCAGGATAATCATTTACACAATTAGTTGAAATTAGAAGGCCTGAGTAATTTGTTGTGGAGTCCCAATGTCATGGAAACAATGATTTTTCTGTCAATCCATGAATATAACAAATGTAAAAACTAGAATATACATATTTCGGTAGAATAAGAAAAAATTGATCTTGTTACCCAACCAATCTTTCTTTAAAACTAGTTAACAAACAAAGAATACTATGTTGATCAGGTTGAAACAATGATTTTCCTGTCAATCCATTTTTCTTTCAATCTATGTATATAACAAATGTAAAAACTAGAATATACATATTTCGATAGAAAAAACAGGATACCCATTTCAATCCTTGAATGTGGCTGTATGTGGATCAGCGGATATAAAAATATAAATATTTTCATGACAATAACAAAATATATCAGACCTTATCCACTAATACAATGAAATTTAAGTCATTTAATAGGTAGGAGGTCATATGATACAAATTGCTATAACATAAAGCACAAATTCTAATTGGTTTATTGCATGTCTATTTGAAGGGTTGGTGAAAATGTTCTTCCATGACGTTTAAATGTTTGATTTGTTCTTACCTGAACCTAGATTGTTATGATATAAAGCACAAATCAAGTAGAATTTAGTCAGTATAAAACGCTCAAGAAAGATATTGACTAGCAAAACAGGTGTGGCCGGTTTGTAAACTGTCCAGTAAAAATTCCTCAATGAAGATTTACTTGAATATTTTCATAATTACTAATAGTGAATTCACAACATCAAATATATAATAATATAAATGTGAAAATTCGTAAGGATGTATGTATATATGTATGTATGTATGTATGTATGTATGTATGCGTTTGTGGCTTTTTCACGACCAAACGGATTCAGATGAAACTTTACCTAAATACAGCTCATATATCAGAATAACAAATATGCTACAATTTACAAAAGTTCTATGTGATTTTGGTCATAATATAACGATAAGTATTAAGTAAGTCGGAAAAATTCTTGCTCCCTGAGAGCGCTCTTGGCGTGCGCTGCCTATACCGTTGGAGTTACATGCAGTACCGTAAGATTGTTTACCTTAAAAAGTTTCAAAAGTCTGTAATTGTATATATCTACCTTTTATGTGGTAGCCACTATTTGCAAAATCCTGGGCCATAAATACAATCGAATTGGATAATTTTTCAAAATGCACATGTTAGAATATCTGTCAAATTCTTATAAAAATTGATACATTTGTCGTTATAAGTATTCAATATAGATAAACTTTGTCTTCTACACTAAGTAATTTGGAAGAATTGTTCAAAAGTTATCACGATAAGATTAACTTGACGCAATGCATTAAGCCATTAGTCGTCGCGTCTACTGTAAGATGACGGGGGACGATACGCTGGGGAAGAGGAGCGGTCTAATCAATGAAGCGCCATCGCCGAGAATGCGATCCGAACGCGGGCAGACGCGTGAGGGCAGACGTCGTTGACGGTTGTGTTAGTTTTGCGAATTTCTTCATAGGTAACAGAATTAGATCCTCATTACTCAGTGCAGTTGGCATATTTTTTTCTTTACTGTATTTTTAAAGTGAAAATTTTACTCACTAGCTATTGCCCGCTGTTATAGTAACGTACAGTCGAAGCTACTGAACCTAGAATTTCGAAATATGCGGGTAGGTTTTTTGTATAGCGTGATTAGCATCAAGAAAGGTAACACAACACAACAAAGTTTTTGTTTCGGGGTTGAAATTAGATGATTTTAATGTATTTCCACGTGTTAAAACCGAAAGTGACCATAAAAATTATATATTAGCTCTTGTTTTCAAGATATAGTATCATTATATTATATATATGTATATTGAGTTTTCAACAAATGAAATATTTCATCACCAACAGTTGGTACACATGTTTGTTTACATAACACCCCTCTCATCAGCTGTTCTTAAGTAGTAAACATAACCTATGTGAGTTTGTCAATTGTACG
>NW_019289468.1:218055-339126 GCF_000500325.1 Leptinotarsa decemlineata
TACATTTTCGTATATCCTACTTATAACATCAGCTAAATTGACTAATTTAGTGTAGGAAACATTCAAAAAATATTTTTTTGTTGTGTTGTGTAATCAGGAATTTCCACCCCCAAGGGGGATTCAAAGAATGTATTGAATTCCGTCAGTTTTGAAATTGGAAATCTGAAGTTTTGGGTTGATGAAAAAATATTGTAACTATTTGTTCAAAATGGTCTGTCACGAAACTTGATACGACAAACCAAATTTTACAGCGAAGGCGCGGGCAACAACTAGTAATAAATATAATAAAAGTTCAACTGATCGCTGTCTGTGTGTTTGTTTATCTCTTTGTCTGTACATTTTTCACTGATGTTTTGTAATGAGCTCCACTCAATATCTAGTATTTGGTTCATTCAAATTGATTCATAAATAAAAAAAGGAATCCCTTTAAATATTTGTTGTTCTATGTTGATGTTGTCACAAAAATTTGGTTGGGTTGTTGCAATGTTTTTTATATTTTTCAAGTATCTACCATGTCTAATGGTTATGAAATATTGATATTAACACGAAGAAACTATTTTTTGGACCCTGAAGTGAAATTTCATTGAATTCGAAACGTTGGCAAGAAGAGAGAGAGAGAGAGTTTGTTTTGAGAAAAAATTGATCCTGTTATCAAAGCAATCTTTTTTCAGAAAAATTATTGGATTACTGTACTAGTTAACAAGGAAAGGTAAGGTTGATAAGGTTAAAACTTTGATTAACACTATGCATAATTCGCAAAACGATTTTTTCAGGAATCGAAGATAGGCAAATGAATGAGCACTTTTTACCATGAGAAAATCTGAGAAAACTCAAAAACTGAAATTCAAGCGATGGAAATCGTATGAAACAGCTATACAAGCTATATAGTTTTTTTTTCAACGATAGAAGTGCATAATTTATTTTGACATTTTGTAGTTCATATAAAATCCGAATGAATGTGTATTATTATTTTTCGGAGTACTTTGCTCTTTGGATATCATTGGAATTTTTTACAGGAATTTATACAGGCATATTTGAATATGACAAATTTAATTGAGAGAATAAATGATTTTATTGGTTGGATTCCGTTAACCAGCTGTCGCCCCCTACAAACGATAACTTTCAAGAGTATGAACTTGAGCGAACTAAGGATTAACAAGGTCTTACCGTTCAACGTGTGTTTCCTAACATGGAATGTATTCCTCAACATAAAACTATGAAATGCTTAATTTCGACACATTTCACAGCGTCAGTAGCTGATCACAACTGAAAATTAGTGTTCCCGCCACTAATTTTTATTCTTGATGATAAACGAAAAATGATGATTCTATTTTTGTTACGTGATTTTTGGCTTTTCTTAGTAAGTGATAGAAAAGTTTAGGTGTATGCACCGACTAATATTTCAGTGGAGTCGGGTGTGGGTCTTATTATTATTATCAGACAAGAAAATGTATGAGAGGGCGGCGCCAAGTGATTTACAAGAAAATAAAACATACACCTCTCTCAAAGCTGATATCACTGAATCCATTTGGCTTACTTGCCAAACTATACGTTGGTTGAAATTAAAAAATAGATGAATGGTATAAATAGGCTTCTATAATAGTAGTAAATATATCATAAGACAAATTATACAAAATTTAGAGGTAAAGGCAAAGAAAACTCTCGAGAGAACGGTTCTAGAATGAAGTCTATAAAAAATCAGTTTTTATCTTAGAACGCACCTATTTATTAGTGGAACTAAATCAAGATAAACATGTTTATATATATTCTATGAGGCTTCATGAAAGAAAAAACTCGGCTTGTTCATGCATAGCAAGTGTTTTCCTTCTGTGCGCGCACTAGACAAATACAAATGAAGAAACATCCACTGGGTGGTACTTATCACTATGTTCTTAAGCGAATCCAATCGGGACGTTTCACGAGATAGGGTAAGACTTCATCAGTTCCCGTATCAGCTGTCTTATGTTGGATCGGAGATAATTAGAACTCGTTTTTCCTAGTTCCAAAAAAAAATAGTATCTAACCCTTTCATTAGCTCGAAGACTACCACAAACTCTTATTCTTCGGAAGAATTGGAAATATAAGTCAAAACGGTATCATAAAACGTCTCACGTGCAAAAACCCGACGCAACCCTGAAACGTTGAATACTAATATTTCATAGACTCTATTATTAAAGAGAATCCGGCGATATCTAAAAAAAATACTATAACCCAAAATTTGCCGATTTGGAATGAAAATAGTGAAAAATCCGTTAATAACGATACGTAATATGCACTATTCATCCAATTTATTCAAAATCTACCCAGTCACTGTTCCGTCGACCGATTCTGTTCCGATTCGATTTTTTCCGTAGCTACTTTTTTTCCCATAAGATTCGCAGACCCAGGCCACAATCAAAATCGTTCATTATAAGAGAACGAAATGAATGAATTGGCATAAGTTAGGATATTTAATGTACCTACAGAGTGTTCTTTCGCGGCGCTACCCTAGTATTATAAAACTTTTTGGAATTTTATTAAAACTACGTTACATTTTCATTTTATTTTTGATAAAGTATCTGCTGTTTCTTCTTGGCTGGATGTGAGACTCTTATAGATCCAACAGGAACTTGTTTGTTTCTTCATTGAATTTGAAACGTTTCCATATCGTCTCTTGTGTATTGTTCGCGATTTGGCGATCAATTTTTGCCACCAGTCCAAATACTTTCAACTTCTACAATCTCTGAAATACTTCAATTCATTTGGATAAGTGGAATAGACATTAATGGTATCAAAACAACAAAAATTTCAGCAGCACGTGTTCGGTATACAGTGTGTGTGTGACACGTACACTGAGAGTTTATCCAGTAGAAGTCTGGCGTATCAACTTCAAATTTATTGGGCATTTTTATTTCCGTATCGGGATTCCGTTAGAAAAGTCCTATCAGAAAATATAGGAATGTATGAGTACAAGATATTTCGACTTTTAAAAACGACAAAAATCAAGATAAATATATCCCAGTTCCATACCACCAATACACGAAGAACTTTGGAAAGATTTTCAAGGAACTAGATATTACGGTGGGTTTTAAAACAAGGCATACACTACACAGCCTTTTATGAAGTCCAAAAGAAAAAGGATTCGGAAAAGTCTGGAATTTACGAAATTAAATGTAAGGGCTGCTATGAAAATATTATGGACAGATAAAAAGACCTATTAAAATAAGATATAAGGAACACTTGAAATATGGAAAACCTGCAACAAAACAACAGGCATCTAGATGCCTATGAGAGTGTAGAAATAAGTAAACATGATAATTTAAGATTTAATTGACTATTACAAAAGGACACATTACAAAATAAATTAAAGACAAGTAGAAAAGGTAATATTGTAACACACAGTTTATTGTGTATTGTATCCTTGCCTATACCAGAATGTAGAAAATATCCAGAAATATCCATAATTAGTAGTCAACCGTTATTACTATCATTATTTTTGTGATATTTTATGGTTTTAAAACATTGGCAAGTTTTTCGATCAGTTCAACGAGAATTTCATTCAATATTGTAGATTTCTCATCTGATATTCTTTTGATAACCTTTAAGGTTGCTCATATTTTCACTGGGATATTTCAGAAACCATAATAATTGCCACCATAAAAACAGCCAATAACAAAAACCTTATTGAAAGCTGAAATTGGAATTGAATCGACCTACGCAACAGACACGTTATTTAGTAATTAATTTTTTCCAGTAAATTTGGTCTATACTCCAGGGAAATCTGAAATGAAAATAACAACAACAAAAGTCTTGTGGATATATTATCAAACCGTTATCCGCTGTTTCACCAACCTGCCGTCTGCGTCTGGTTGAAACGAATTGATTTCAGTTCGCGTGTGTAGTTTGCATGTGATATCAGATGCTATTTGAATGCAAGCTATGATTTTGTATTGGCTCGATATTTCTGCAATTTACTCAAGAGCTTGTTGTTCTCTAAAGGTACGCAAGGAGAGTGATTATTGAGGAAGTGATGAGGAAAAAACTGAATTGTAGAAATACAGTGGTAAAGTTGAATAATTACGCCCTGTTTATTTTTTAACAGGATAAGATATCAAGGTCGATCAACGTTTGAGCGAGAAGCAGCTGTGTCAAAGTTATCCTTTGCTTTTGTTGGTCGTGGTCTGCTGGTTTTTGTCCGAAGTTTTGTCTGCGGTAAACATTATCATGAGACAACAACGGACCAAGCGCTCTGATTGTCTTCATAGCAGATGCTACATTCAAGGTTTGAGTTTCCGATTTCATTCTATTAGAAGTGAGCGTAGCTTCATTTTTATTGGTAGAAAAGGTATATCATCATAAACGAGAGTTGGAACTAACAGACAACTTGAAAAAAATGTGAAAGAAAACTAAAAAAATGAATTGAAGTGAAATTATTTCAAGTATTCAATTAATTGAAGTGAAAATATTTGGAGAATGGTTCTGAATATCGTTTGAATATCTCAAAAATAATATGGAATAACTGAATTCCAGTAGAACATTCATGTATGGAGTAAACCTAATTCGAATACCAGTGGTACAGATTTTCGAACAATTTATTTTGAAAGTATCAGGCAAACCCTTTCTTCGATGTTTCAGGCTATCCACTTTACATTTGATGATTGAGTTGAGGTGAGTGGATGAAATCCAGCAGCCTGAAAGTGTGTTCAGTAAAAAAGTTCAACATATGTTAGCAATATTCTTACTCTAGAATTGATGTATAACTTTCTCATTAGAAAAAGTGATTGAAGTAACTAAGAAGCTACCTTTGCTATTGCAGTAAAGTGATTATGCCAAAACATATTTTTTTGGAACCTTATCTAAGAGAAACATGTATGATTTTGCACAGAGTCGGCCACAAAATAAAGTCCTGAAGACTGCTCCACAGGTAACGTCCGTCTAATAAAGTATATACATATATATAGTTATTTCACATCCTTCTCATGCCGGCCAGTAGAGTAATTGGTTTTTGATTTTCATTCTCCTTCAGTTTCTATAACACTTTTGTCTTTTTCAATACTCTAGTTACCCACTCGGTTAGTGAACACCAGTCTTTCAGGCTGAAATCTAAGTAATTTTGCAATGCTCAAGGAATATAATTTTGCCTCAATCAAATGAGTGCATCAATATTTTCATAGAAAACTAAGCTACACTTGGGGCATTAATGAAACATCAAGACTGATCTGAGAATGCCATGAGGAACTGAAGAATCTAGCGGACAGGATTAGATTGACTATATAATGGCTATCAGGACACTCAGGTATCGTAAGCAATGAAAAAGCTGATTAGTGTGCCAGACACAAACCATCAACCTCATATATATACCCTATACCAGCTGTGGGGATACTGCAGTGTTTTGCAGAGACTCGGAAAAAATGGTAGAAAACTAGTAGTAGAAAAAAATGTGAAAAGCCACAAAGTCATCATATCCAGAAAGACATTGACTGAGTTGAGTCCATTATGCTTTAGGCATCCCAACTCCCTTCTGATAACTTCATTAGGTTTCTGTCCAAATTAATTATATATTTCTCTAGAATCACTGAGAGATTAATGACAGCTGATCTATGTGTTATCTTGTTTCACAGCATATTATATTGATGCAATGCCTTTGAGTCCTGAGTTATTTGAATTTGTCTGATGAAAATCAAATTCGAACTGTCAAAGAACTCTTGAATACTATTCTATAATCACTAGAAAAACAGCATAGTAATTGAGTAACATTTCATTTCTCCACTTTTCATTTTATACTGTTTGCGGGACAATCTGAACTCCTTTTTGTCAATTTCAAATAGCAGTAATGTTATAACTTACAATCGGTGAGCTCCGTGTATATGTTTGGAAAGACTGATGATACTGGTGGTAACATTGCCTGGGTTCTGTACTAAAACCAATTCTATGTTTGGAAGATGAAATTACAAAAAGATTTTCTCTATGCCTGGCTTCATATATGGAGCACGTCAAACGATTTGAGAAAAATTTCTGAGAATCATCCATCAGACGCTATTTTAACTTCAGCGGGATTTATTGGATATTATTTCAAAAGTGGATTATATAATAACATATTTTGGTATTGGTAATTTAAACTAATCGTAGAGTCAGCAGGATTATTTCACAACAATTGTTTTGTATTTGTAGTTATTCCAGGCAAAATAATCAAAATCACAAAATCATGAAGAGCATTCAAAAACGAAAATATAAAAGCATTAAAATAATAACAATATCAAAGCCACTAATATGATATAAGGTTTTGATCAAAAGTTCATTAGTATGGTTGAAGTGTATTCTCTCCCAGTGTATCAACCTGGTCTACTGTGAGGAGTGTTGGAAAAAAGTACAGTATTTCTAGAAAATTCTATAAATGACGTTCGAATGATAGCTTTTGATTTGGTTACTCTTTTCAGCAGTTTCGTTCAAATATTTTTTCATCTGTGCGTTTGTGATCGCTAAACTCAAAATTGGCTAAACCAATTTTGGCCCGTTTGTTTGAAGGTGGTTGACAATGTTTCGTGGTGTATTCGATTTGAAATCACGACGTTTCGATCAAGATCTAACCTGCAGATATGGGGAACGCTACTGTTGTGATGGTTACTGATCTCTACGAATAGAAGATCGAAGAGGTGCTTCAGAAAGGAAAATACACGAAGATCGTAAGAAACCCTACTGCATCAATTGAAAGGAAGTTGTACCAGACTTTGAAAAAACATCAAGTCTATCTTTCGGAAAAAAATAGATCATCACTAACACCACACCACAGTAAGCCCCCTCACTTGTATGGACTACCCAAAATCCATAAAAAGGATGTTCCGCTCAGACCGAACATTAGCTTCAGAGATTCAGCCACTCAGAACTTGTCCAGATTTTTACTACCAATAACTAAACCACTGCAAGATGAAACATCATCGTTTGTAAAAAATTCAAGGCATTTCGTTGAACTACTAGGGAATATCGAAGTCGAAGAGCAGGATCAACTGATCAGTTTCGACGTGGAAAGCTTCTACACCAACGTTCCTGTCAAAGGAGCACATCAAATCATACTGAAGAAGCTATCCGGAAATGGAGACCTGGAAGATAGAACAAACTTACCGATACAAGATATCATGGAATTACTAGGATGCTGTGTATGAAACTGTTACTTCCAACTGAAGGACGAATTATTTACGCAAGATGAGGGACTGCCAATGGCATCGCTACTTTCACCGGTTATAGCCAATATATATATGGAGTGGTTTGAAACACTGGCCATTGAAGAAGCCCACAAGAAGCCCCGAGTCTGGTTGAGATACGTAGACGACACCTTCATAATATGGAACCATGGGAATGCAGAACTAGACACTTTCCTGAAGCACATCAACAACATAAGTCCTTCCATCACTTTCACAATGGAGAAGGAAATCCCCAACAAATTTCCATTTTCAGACGTATTAGTGAAGAGGACCGACACTAAATGGGAAACATCTGTATATCGAAAACTCACTCACACAGGACAGTGTCTGTACCAGAAATCCAACCTCCATCTATCGACTGAGAGAGGAATCATCAAGACACTACTAGACCGTGCTTTCGAGCTCTGTAATACAAAGGAAGGTTTCGAAAAGGAACTAGGCATCATCAAAAATGACCTTCAATGGAATGGTTACTACAAAGTGATTGCAGAACAGGCTTTAGCCAGAAGACAGCAAGAGATCCACAAGGAAGAGAAGCCGCCACAACCAGTACTTGTACTTCCCTACATCAGAGGATTATCGGAAAGGATAAGAAGGATTGGGTCCAAGTATAACATCAGGACCTGTTTCAGATCTGGGAAAACCATCCGTAGCAGCCTCACAAAAACCAAGCCACCAAACGCGGACTGCGATTCCAAGAATTGCATTTATCGGATACCCTGCGAGTGCGGAGAATGATACATCGGTGAAACTAAGAGGCCATTGAAAGATCGCATTGCTGAGCACAAGAAACATAGCGTCAACATAACATCAAGTGAGCTCAAGCTGAAATCATCCACACAAAGAAGCCGCGTATATGTTATCCAACAACGCATTTAGTCAAGCTAGCGTAGAGATACGTAACATATGGAAACCTCTAATCAAGCGAATAACGACTAACTCCCGCCAAACGGTCATCTCTCGCTAAAACCAATGAAGCGGAAAGAGGGAAGAGGGGATAGGTGAAAGTACTCAAATGACCTATGAATAGTCAGATCTCGGAGGAATTAGTCCAGTAATCACACGAAGACGAAGACGAAGACGAAACTTGGGATTTCAAATCAATTTATATTATATTAGACAATGGAAGTCCGAACTGATGAAATACTATTTTGGCCCGTTTTCAATAATGTGTTGTGATAAGCTTCCCTCGACATCAAGTGTTTATTCAAATCGGTTCAATAATAAAATAGTTATGTCAACTCAAAGAATCGCATCATATATTTGTCGGAAAACTTACTATCAAATCAATACATAAAACTAAAAAATTACTGATCGTTGTCTGCTAGTTTTTTCACCTGGTTATCTGTACATTTGTGCGAGCTATTCTCAACACCCAACATTGAAGAGTTTAGTTCATTGAAAACGGTTCATAAATGAAATAGTCATGTCAATTCATGAATTCACGTAAGATATGTTGGAAAAATATTTTAAAATTACTGTTCAGTTGATGTGGTCGAAACTTTTGTTGACTATATAGTTTGTGAAAGATTTTTCCATAAATTCATAACAGCCAGATACCTGAGAAATTTTTTGTTGTTAAAGTGCATCCGATGATGTTTCTTTCTTGTTTCAAGTAAAGAAGTTCATAATTCATTTCCATTTTGCAGAAGTTTATATAAAATCAGAACAAATGTACTGAAAAATGCCCGTCTCATAAATCAGCATCTCCACCCCATATCGCATCATTAGATCAGCTCATCAAGTGTTTTCAATGAATCATTGTGGTAATTCAAAAGAATCCGAAAATTCAGTTAACTTCACAACGTCACTAGGGTCTCAAAGTATTGAAGACGTTTCAAAAGTAATGCTTTGGGCTCAGACGAGATATTGCTCAAAATGTTGAATTTCATTGAATCTTTCTTGATGAATCATCTCACGTTCCTCATCAAATCTATTACAACCACCTGCAAATTCTTCAGTTTTTCAAAGGATGTATTGGTTATTCCTCTGTCTAAGTTTGAATCACCTACAGACCTCTCTGACCTGATACCATTCACTCTCCTCCCGTATGGTTACGTCTGTGTAATCTGAATTTAGGCCTCAGCATAGTACAGAGTGAGTCAAATTGGACACATTCAAAAGGAAACTTCTGGTTTCAAACTAGATAGATGAAAACTGAATGACTTTGTCTAAGCGACAAATTTAATGGTGGAAAGCGCATCGATATCCATCATTATTGCCGAGTTATAGCCTGTTTTTCAAAAATGTACATTTTTTAAAAGTTGCTGTACTTATTTTCCTGTCAAATTTGTTTGTTTCTAATACGCACTTGGTTACAACTTTCCAGGAACCACTGGCAGAAAACCATACGGCGTTGAAAATCTCCTGTTGTGGGTTGATGAACTCTTCTGTTCCTGTCTGGCTAGAATTTGTGTTTTTCAAAATTCTCCTAATGTTAGTTTTGGGATTATTTTAAACAGCTCCTGAAAAGACTATTTTTTTGCAACTCCATATCCCTATTTCATTCATATAATTTTAGCCTTTTCTTCTCAAATTGACCACCATCAATAACGTTGTGTTGAAATCTTGCGAAAATGTCTCTGAAAGGTTGACCTTTTTCTGGATACCTCTCGTGATACAAATTGCTTGCTGCTTCTTGCTGCTTCCTCGGTTTGTATAAAACAGACTATCATATCCCAGTTTTTATAGTTCTCATACTTCATTGCGACTGTGTTTGAAAATTGAACAAAAACCACTAATTGAAGAGCATCTTCACTGCCTAAATCAAAATTTGACAGCTACCAGTAAAGATTTGCATTCTGTTTTATCGCCGCATCGTACGAAGCCTATTGGATCAAAGTGTGCGTTTCAAAGTCTACATGAAAACACCTAAAAACAAAGATGACTCTAGCAAAACATCAAATGTGCTGCATTTTTGTGAAGATAATTTTAAGCTCTATTGAAATATGCAGGAATATACAAGGTGTCTCCTGAAAAATACTTTTCCATCAATAACTATTGATATCTCACTTGAGAAAATGAGTTTTTATTTCTGAGTAATAAAGTGCCTTGGAAATATTTTTATGAAAACAAGAAATTTTTGATTGAAGAAAAGTTACAGCAACTTTTCGAAAGTGCACATTTTCGAAAAACATGCTGTAACTCACAATCAAGTATGTCATTAGATTTGACCCTAGGCACATCCATCAGTTTTCATCTATCTAGTTTATAACAGGAGTTTCTTCAAAAGTGTCCAATTTGACCCACTTTGTACCACCACGGCACTTTTTTCAATCACCGATTATCTCAGTTGAAGCTGCAGATGGTACTTCTGGTACTTTTCTAGTGAATCTTTCGATTCACTAGATCATAGGATATTGTGTGATGAACCATTTATTTTTGATTTTTAGGCAAGCAGTGTCAATCTTAAGAAACTATCTCTTCAATCAAACTCAAAGAGTTGTTGTCAATGAAGTTACATCGGATGCTTTGACGATGTGGAAGGGAGTGCCACAAGGATCTATTCGTGTACCCTTTCAGCTTGTGCATCTGTGATTTTTATCTGTTTGTGAAAAAATGCAAGATATATCACAGTCATATTTTTCTTTTCCATCCCTGAACTCCACTTCATATCATATCGAGCCCATCATATCATATCGAGCTCAAGCTCGATACTGCGAAATCAGCAATAATGATCTTTGAACCTAAAAGGAATAGAGAGCTTACCAACACCTCATTTCAAGTACTTATTGAGAATGAAATTCTTCTCTCCGTGAACGAGATAAAAAATGTAAGACTGTAGTTCGACTCAGAACTTTGCTTTACTGAACATTTCAGCTACCTGAATCAAATTTCGTATAACCTTTTCGAGCAACTTTCCTAATCGGCATCTAGTAAGCACTAAGTTGAAAATTCAACTTTGTATGTCCTTGATCATGTCGAAAATGTTGTACTGGCACTTCATTTATGGAGGTGCTTTGAAACAATCGGATGCTTTTCGTCTCCAGAGTAATAAGGATAGCTGTCTACTCTCCTCGTTTGCTATTTGGGAATACGACCGACCATATATTCTCAGCCATGCAAAAATCAGCATAGTTAAAAGTGGAGAAAATCATAATTTTGCACTTACTCACTAACAACCATAAAATCTTGACAACTCGTTAAGCAGATTATCTACTACAAAAGCTCAAAACTTTTTTCCGAATTCCACACGGAGCAGTTCAGTTTTAGTCGTCCCCAAATATAAATCTTCTCTTGCTGCTTCTCGTATAACGCACCCAAATATTATAAACAACTACCCTGTGAATTTCGATCCTACACAATCAATAATTTTGAAAAAAGAATGAAGACATATCTATTCAATTAGTTTCTCGTCCATCGTCGACCTTGGCTATAACTTGGCCAGGATTTTTTACTCGGAGTTATTTTTTTTTCCTGACATTCAATGTCTTTGATTTTACGGAGCCTGTTAATTTATTGCTCTTTGTCCATTCGATCTTGTTATCTTGTTTTTATAATTTACATCAATTTCAGCCTGAGTTAAAAACAAACATGGCTAATATTTCCCTTTTTCACCTATTCACCTAGGAGGTATATTTGTTGTATTCATTTTGGTTTGCTGTCATTATCATTTTTATTATTATTTTTGTCTGGATAATACAGAAGTTCCTTAATATGAACCTTCAAAATGAAATATGAAAATTTCAATTGAGTGTTAGATTTTCATGATAAACTGTTCTCTCAATATTTCTTATATCATCGACTCCAAAACTATGAAATACTTTCTGTTGACACATCTTTCACCCATCATTTTGGCGTCAATAGGAGATGATAACAACTGATTATTATTTCTACACTTATCACTAGAAAATAAATATTCCGAAATGAAATGTTCAAATGTTGATCTCCCCCAACTACCCACATTATAGATTCTGGTAAATGCCTGCTGGAAAACAAACTACTTCTCTGGCCACTTGGGATATTGAAATATATCCTTCAGACGTTTATGCCAGATACCTCATAGAGGTTAGTCTTGCAGATGTTTTTCGTTCATCCAACAGCAGGACCATATGCTGAAATTATTCGAGAAGATTACCCACAGACCGGTTTTGCGGTATTGCCTCTCATCAGTGCAAGGAAGATCCGACCAAAAAAGAAAAGTGCTTGGTATCCGATCAAGGCGGCTCAACTGCATATATGAAACGTCAGTCTGAGATGAAGATTGTTAACTAGTAACAGCTCCATCTTGTGAATAAAGCCCCCAGCGGTGGAGAGCATATCAAAGTTTTGGCGTAGAAATAAGTAATTCTTTGCTACTATCAAAAACATGTTAAATTGAAAAATCGGGCCAATTGTTGATTGGGAGAAAAAGTATAATAAAACTTTCCGGTTGTTAAAACTCTTCTTGTTCCTATTCATAGCTTGTAGACGAAGTTAGACATGTGAACATATTGCTCCTAAAACATTTGGGAAAACCCAGCAACTGAAGTCAATTCGAAAGCACCGGCAACAGCTAGTAATGATTATATTCGAATGCGGTTAAAATTTCAGATATTCAAATCGGAATTGAAACTATTAAACAAAGTTTCAAGCGAGGTGGTTAGCATATCATTCTAGTTTAGTAGCAATTAACCCCTATCAAACTTTGAAGTTTCAGCCCCAATTTTGATGATTGCAAGGGACTTATTATTCTTAACTACTTCTCAGTAAATGTTATTTCAATGAATTCCAGTAGATGTTTGCGTTTGATGGTTAAAAAACGGCAAATTTTTTTCACTGAGCTGGGAGTAATGCAAGCTTTTCAAAAGGCTACAAATTTATGTTTCAAAATGAAGAAATGAAAGCTTCGTCCAGAGTTGATTCTAAAGTTTTGGAGTCAACTCTGGACGAAAAATATAGGTACTAGACTCCTATAATAATGAAAACTATAATTTCTCGATTCACTTCTTTTGACACATATTCTTCGTAGTATAGGTGATAAATTCTTTCAAAATTTCTATGAAATTTTCTGCCATTTACCAAAAAATTGAAATTTCAGTTAGGAGAAGTTATGAAATTCTTTTTTCCGAAAGTTCACGATTATAAACACTGCCACTATCAGTGTTCATTTTCTTATTCAATTTTGAATAAACTACTTTTTGCGGTTTCTGAATTTAAATAACATTTTTATGTTTTCACATGATCACCTTACAGAAGAATGGATTGGTAAGAACCAAAGTATGGGAGTGAAATCATAAGATATTCAAGAAACACTTCATTTTGAGATTTTCATTGAACACTTTCACAAAAACGCAACACATGTGTCGCTATACAATTGCTTTTTCATGCGTGTCACTTGTTACTGTTTAAAATCTGTTTTTCCGTTAACCAGCTGTCGCACCCCTACGAACGACAACCCTCAGTAGTCGAAACTTGTGCAAGCTAAGGATTAACGAGGTCTTACCTTTTAATGGGTTGGACGATAGCAAGTGAATATCGATCGTTTAGACTAGGGCTTGAATCACCGAACAACACGGCAGCCAATTCGAGTGAGTAAACGAAGCACCCACGTCGAACTGCTTGGCTACCGCTTACTGCTATTTGTTATTCAATAATATAGTTAGCTGACTATTTTGATCGTTGATGCATCTAGCTGAATCAATATGCTGAAATCCATCGAAAACTCGCTGGACCCAGTTTGTACTTTTGTGGAATAATACATCAGTTGATTTCGTTATAGTACAAAAGCTTATTGAAAATCAAATACTTTTCAGAGTCCAATATCTGTTGGGAATGAAATGAATTGAGTTATGGATTCACGGATCGAAACTATAAAAGTAATAAATGAAAAAATCTGAGCTACATAAATATCTTTATAAGATCTGTACAATTATCTATTGAAACGAATTTGGATACTTACTATTGAAACATATCGGGGATTCATATTGAGTATGCATGGTATACATATTATATTCTCACCTGAAATGCAAGTGTATCAATTATCAGAGAGCTTCTTAGAAGGTGTTTCAAAACTCAATAACCTGGAAAAATAATATTTCTCCAAATCAGGAGATTACCAATTTCTAATAATATACTTTTTTGCAATGATAGTTCGTAGTGGAACCTCTGGCATGAAATGAATCTATTGAAAACACTTTCCCAACATCAGAAAAAAATTACGGTCGACGCGCGTTTCGCTAATCAAGTCAGCGTCCTCAGGAGATCATTGTCACTTGTAATAAGTCATAATGATCTCCTGAGGACGCTAATTTGGTTAAGCGAAACGCGCGTCGAGGGCCCGTAATTTTTGTTCTGGCGTTGGCAAAATGTTCTCAATAAAATAATCTCTTGCATGTACTAACACATAGTCAAAGAGGTGCCTTTATTCGTCAAATTGTACCCCTTCAGAAAAAATGGAGATATGGAGTAGTAAAATCGTGGATCCATAAACAACGATGGTTAGCCTGTCTTGTACTGCGTGGAGGGTATTATGCCTCCAAAAATTATATTGAGTATCTGTTTGAGTATCTATAGTTGTTTTCGACCGGTGGCAACTAATATGATCGTGGACTCAGAGGAGTTTACCAATTGTAAACCAGAACTATTGCCGGTCCAAAACGTTCATTTTTGGAGAGTTGGAGAGCTTTGATTAATCCAAAGAGAGTTATAAATCATCCTGACATCAACGAAAGTATTGCTTTGAATGGTCATCATTCCAAATAGTTCCCAGTGATTTTGCTTTTGGATACAAGTCTCAGTTGGAGTCATTATTATATATTTGGTTCAGTTAGTTTTTACTGCTTCGAGTTGATACATACTTTGGATCGATAACTAGTTTTGACTCGATGGTTCCCGCTGAAATAAAATTGCACTGGCATAGTTAGCAACTGTGTTCTTTCCCACAAGAGTGGAACTGAAGACAAAACTGGCATAATGACGCTCTGAGGATCAAAAACCCTGAGGTTACATCCGAGTCGCCTCACAATCGTATTATTTAAAGAAATGAATGGTAACTTCAGTCTATGATAGGATTCAGTCGCGAATTTCAGACAGATTTCTTCATAAGATGGTTAAAGTGTTAATTCACTGCACTAATATCTGCAAAACAGTTCTCCTAATCTGGCATATATCAGAATCGGAGTCATTGTTACTTTCAATTTCTTCATATAGGAATTCAGCATGAGTTTTGTCTCTCTAACTGAATTTCCTGATATCAAAGGTGAGCACAGTACGACAATATAGATGTTTTCAATGAGCCACGTCCTTACTGAGACCTGAATGTGGTAGTCTCAAATATCAGTATAAAACTATCAACCTTGCCCTTCACTGAGTTTGTCGGTTTCAGCTGAATTGAGAATGAGTGTTGAAGAATTACTCCCAGGCCACTTTTTTATTTGGAATTGGTCGAAAATTTTGTCAGAATTGTTAATGTTCCCGTGGAACACAACATATATTTCAAGTTCAATGGTAACAAGATACTGCAGATGTTGTGGGACCGTAAGCGGGACTGTGCGGTGGAAGCGGGACTACAAGGAAGTCCTTTTTTCTTTATCGTCAAGCGTGTGTGCACTAAATTTCATCAGGCATGCTATACTATATTTTTTCACTGCCGTACCGCCCATAACTTGCATTGTCAGAAATACTGATCATAATACAAGCGGTACCTTAAGTCGAGTTTTAGGTAATTTGTTGGAGGTAGTCTCAATTATGTTTACCTGTAGTATATAAATATTAGTGTGAGAAGCAACTTGAAGTATTCAAATCACTTGATAAAGCTACTGTGAAACATGTTTTGATATATATTTTTCGAATAAAGTTTGTGGAGATCCAATCGTGGGGTGTAGCTTATGAAAATACTTAAGAAGTTTAACATGAAAATGTTGCGCTAGTCTTCCATTTAGAATCTGCGAATATGAACCTTGTGTTTCTACATGATACAGAGCACGAGTTCAGCCCATACCGAAAAAACACATCTTTGCCATAAGTGAGAGATTTTACATTTTGAAGATGATCGGATGAAGATTTCAACTTAGACTGAATTAAAATGAATGCTAAAAATCTAGACCAGAATAACAAATTAATTTTTGCAGAACATTGAAACATTGTTAAGAACTAGAACTATGTACACTTCTCTTTGACTTTTAATATTTTATGAAGTGTAATATCTCATTTGGAATGATGGTCGTATAAGTTGAGTACTTCAACCAAGTATACCTTGGTTGGTATAGTTGCTGGATTCTATCCAAAAAGCAGGTATCTACCTGACTAGTGACTCACACATCATGAGATTCGTTAATGAAATTCAGAACGTAGAAATATTAGAATCCGGCCTCTCTTTCGAAGATGTTTCTAGAAAAAGTGTTCGAATTTTTCCTTCAAATGTGTCAAATCCAAAGCGATTTAAATAGATATTTTTTTCAAAAACTACACCTCAACGATTTGATCTCCACAAACATAAACACAAAGTTTGTGGAGATCCAATCGTTGAGGTGTGGTTTTTTAAAATTACTATGGATCTTCATCAAGTAACGGCCGAATCAATCAGAATATTCAAATAGACGTGAGTCTCAACTTTGACAATGATATTGCTCTTGAAGTATATCGGGATAGAAGATAAAATCTTCCCAGAAATTATCAACTATTGAAGGATTTAAACAATTCATCATCTTATGAGTTTTTTCTGTGCACTTTCCATTCTTCCATGGGAAGTTTCAGCACACTTACTACGGTTATTTCAGTCGAATCTCGGAAATGTTGGAAGGAGCTATTTATTCAGATTTCAACTACTTTCTGAAGAGTTAAACTGCGAATGTGTGTCTTCAGTTTGCAATATCCATTTTGCTCTTGTTGATTTTTTTTTGAGAAATTAGTCTTGAGGACATTTATAATCATTTTTAAATCGAATTGTGACGAAATCGGGGATTTTTTCGTTCATATACAAGAAGATTGATTCATTTTCTGTTTATTTATGATAGATCAGTATCCAAATACATTCCCTGTGTTATCGATTCATTCATAAGCTGAAAAGTTCGTGTATCTCTTCAAACGCCGTTCTTTTTTTATCTGTTGAGCAATATAAATATTGTATGAGGATGCGTATCTAACATTTTACCAAAACCCCGACAATATTGAAAAGGTTCTCCAACAAATTTACGAGTCTCTGAAGATTTGAGGAACGCCAGCATTTTTATTGAAAGTGGAAGTTCGCAATCGCATGTTTTTTTCGGTGGTTTCATTATGATTTTCAATTCCAGCATTTTTGAGTCCAGAAATTGGAAGATAACCCTTCATTTTTCAAGAGTTTATGGAAAATTCAAGTCCAATTGGGCTTAATTCTGATTCTAATATGAAATGAAATAACATTCAGGAAAAAAATGTATTTCGCTTGAATTGAATATTGTTCATCCGTGAAATTATGGAAATACTGAAAACACTAGATTCGTTTTCAATATTGGAATATTTGGAAAGAATGATTATAACACAATATACTTTGACAGCATTTTCCTATCATTGCATTATTCCAATTTCTGATTCTCATATTGGTTTGATTAGAACAGGCACGATGATGAAATACGACAATCGAAAAAGTATTGGTTCAGCAATGGGTCCGAAAGACTAGAAAATGAAAACATGTGCAAGAGAATACCATAAAAATGCGTTAAGGTGGTCGGAAAGAACTATATGATTTTTTTTGCATATATTCAACTACTTGTGTCTCGATTGATAAGCAGTAATCTTCGATGAAATTCAGTGGAAGTATCCCAAAGAAGATTCTTGAAAATCATTCTGAATAAAAATAGTAGATACTCCAGTGACTAAGCATATAACGAGACAAAACCTCTGATCTGAGACAATAAACTTCGAACAGCTGAATATTGCAGTATTTAAAAAAAAATAGACTTTTTCAACCTGGATCATGAGCAAGTCGGTAGGCCAGAAAAGTCATCAATTTTTGGGTCCAATACTTTCAACAATCTTTCTGAAGAAATAAAAATTCAACAATCGATATTAAAATTCAAAAGAGAATTGAAGACATAAGTATGTTTATCAGAGGAACTGGAGAGAGATTCACCAAATAATTGAAAAAATTAAAAAATGACATCTCACAACAAAAATAATTCACGAATATACAATCTCTATGTACCTCTGTTTCATTCGTTTTGCTCGATTGTTTATTCATCTGTGAAAATTTTAGTTTGGATCTAATCACACCTTCTCTATCAAATTTAATCATTAAAAACTGATTTATCGATATTTCAATACTATTCAATTTATGATTGGGATATTTCATGTCATTGTTGATTTTATATTTCATTAATTATCATCATTTATTTGCTTATTGTTATTATCTGTCATATTTATGTTATCATGCCCAAGTCATTCCTGTGACTTTTGTGATATATTCCCTATTGAATAGAACCTATGTGTATAATGATATATCTATGAATGAAGATTTCTATTATTATTATCATCACTTAAAAAACTATAAAAATGTGTGACATGGCACACAATATACGAAATGAATCACTTCATTTCATCAAACATCTTCAACCACCTGCATATCGGTAACTAAGCAGAATTTTTCGATAAAATTCAGTGCGTATCTTTTTTGCAATCTACTCAAGAGTATAACATTAACGAACATGTGTCACAAAGCATAGAATGGTCGGAATGTCTTATTTCAATGTCACAAACATCTTCATTGACATCAAACTTGGTTATCACGTAAAAATCGTTGAACGAATTGAGTGGACATTTTCTTTATAATCTACTTCAAAAGAATAATATTAATGAAAACACACGAGGAGGAGCACAGAAATAATGTATTAATTTTCAAACAGTTTGAGTAATTGCAAATTTCATTAGTTCGAACTTCCATTGTCTAATATAATATAAAATAACATGGTGTCCCTGAAAGAATCAAGAAAATTAAAATGAGTAGTTGAGAATAACTATTATATTAAGCAAAAAAACAATTAGAAGTTGAACAATAGAAAAGAAATTGAAATTAAAAGATTCCACCACCCTTAAACAAACGTTAAGTATCTGTATTTCAGTTTCTACGCATATCTAACTCATATAACGAGAGTTGAAAAACGAATAATTTATTATTCAATACCAAACATCGCTGTTTTGACCCACACAAATTCTCATCAGTGGTTCAAGGCTGAAACAGTAACTCTTTGGTTGATTGAAATGTCTTCAAAGAACAATATTGAGTAGGAGAAGGCGATGACACGTCCTCTTACGAAGACATTGGAATCTACATGAGTCAAAGTCATGTTTATCAAGATGAACAAGGCTTTCCAAAGTGATATGTCTCAGGAATCAGTGCATATATGTTTATACGAATTCAAATACACTGTACATGCTCAAGAATTCACGTACTGTCCTGAATGAGTAGCACTTCATTTCTGTGTGTCAGACACAAATAAAGAAACGCCTCCACATGGAATAATTTTATGGGGATAATCCAAAACATCTTCTCAGTACAGAAAAGAATCATCAGAATAATTGCAGGAGTATTCATCACCCAGTCATGTGTAGAGTGGAAACTCTTACAAGTCTGTTCATTTCTGAAGTTTTCATTCACATCAATTCAGATAATGGGTTTGCTACAAAGCAAACTTGTGTTGGTCTGGCCGTTCTTTCATAGTTCCGATACTACGTAGAGCATCAACCAATGACTATTCCACACACCATGATATGAGTGATTTCTGGTCCAAATAACATGTGCCCTAAGTATAGCCGAGAATGACAGCCTCCTACATTTGTGCCTGAATGATGAGTGGTCGAAGAGAGGAAGGACTAGCTCACGCCAACAGTTCTCGACGTCGAAAGACTAGCCCGGTAATATCTTCAGTGAGTGAGATTCAAGCAGACTACTAACTGGAAACAGAGTAACATAAAGAAGTGAGCAACGTCATGCTCACGGCGAATCAAACAAGAGGCTAGAGCGAACGAATACGACGCGACGTAGCGTGCGTGTTGTTTATTGGAACGCTGAGCGCCAAATCTGTTCCGTAAATAAATCGTAAGACTTGTTTCAATAAATCCGGAAATATCAAAAATCATAATTCACTTCAGATTTTGCTTCGAGATATATCAATGTTTCTAAACTACGAAAACATTCTAATTTGTTGGATTGCGTTCCCACTTGCATATATGTGGTGGCCTATATCGTCTCGTGATAAATGATGATACTGACGTGAGTAAGCTTAGTTACCAAATATTTGTTTCTCGTTTGTTGTTTTTGTTCACGAGAAAAGCAAAATTTAAGCTCATCCCTATTAGACTAGAAACCGCATAAAGGGATTAACAAACAATGAACGAATTGCCTGTCTTGTGGATTCATTTACTAAATATTCTTTTTCAATTTGTTTGCATACATTCGTCCTTGAGAAAACTTTTTCTTTCAAATTGTATTCCAAATAATCAGTAGAATTCATGGATCAATTAATATAGAAATATAAAACCATCTTGAATAGAACGATAATTGATGAAAATCCATATTAAAACTAATCAATACAGTTTATTGTATGATTTTCACTATAAAGGGTTTTACAAAAACCGCGACACGTGTTTCTCAAGCATAAACTGAGAGTTAGTTCTAAATTACAACCATTTTATACTCTAACCTAGTACCTACTAGTCTACCTATTTGAATTCATTAACAATATCAATAAATTTTTCAAAAGTATACCTGTAAATATACCTAACAATTTTTACCTGCAAATGAACAGATTCAATAATGGCGCATTATCAATTCAGTTTGAACGTTCATAAGATGTTGAGAGTGTTTGAATTTGTTTATTTCGATACTATCCAACAGGTTAAGTTTCAAACCCTTTTTCTGGAAATGGAGGGGTTTTTATTCATGGTTGAACCCATGTCCCTCTGAGATTAAATGACTGGCATATGTGGAATTTATTTTTCACAAATATTGTTTTCAGTCTTTCGAAGTAGAAGTGGCAAGCAGTACTTCTACTCCGGAGTGTATAATTGTGAAGTAGTTTTCGCACTTTGTCTGCAGGTGACGCAGTGGTACATCCTACCGAATCATGATCAGTTGGATTTTTTTTTTCGGGATACTCGGATGGTTCACTTCGTCTGAAGTGACTTTCCCGGTACTGAAGGGGAGCAAGTACTCCGAAACCGGTTCAGCAGCGGTCGTCCCAACCAGATGAAATTAATTTCTGCTTTTCGTATGTAAGAAGTTACTGAAGGACCCTCAAGAAAGTCGGGTCCTGACATAGGATTGTGTAGATGGTATAATCTAGTAGGAAGTTAGATCTGGAATCGAAATCACCTACCAGAAAGGATTCAGGGAGAGAAGCAGTGTATGTATTCTATGATTTCTCTGGTGAGTGTTTGTTGAAAATTATTTTAAGTGATAATAGTCATGTTACCGGAATTAAAAAAAAAATCTCAATTGCAAGAAAGTCTTAGATTGGTTGTGAGATCGTGTTTTTGGTGAGCGAGGTTCATCTGCAGAACTGCATATGTGTGGAATAGACTTCCTGAAAACGTTTTTCCAAATGTATTCGATCCCCAGCGATTCAAATCCAATGTGAATCGCTATTTTCGCACAGTCACCGCTCTGAAAGCGCCTTAGGAATTTTGTCCAAAAAAAAAAGAACCCGGGAAAGTTTTTGATTCGGATGTGACATATACCGAGGATGTGAATATTGTGGGAGTCAAGGAGTAATTGGCATGGTTTTGTTTGCGGGATAGGAATCGGGCGTTCATACTAGCGAGGATTGAACCATTGGGTGTTCAGCCATTTGATTCAGATGTCAATTCCGAAAATACATAATCGATTTTGTTGCCGCTAGCGGTAGCAAAGAATGTCTCACAAAGTTCGTTGGTAAGGGTCAGGAATTCGGATATCATAACTGGTAGAAGGTTCAGTAATAGAATCGTTTGCAACTTCATGATGGCATTTATTTGTTTGGTGAGGACGGGGGCAGATATAGATTTCTGGATAGTGGAATGGGTCTTCAGGTGTTAGTGTGCGTTTTGAGCAATGAGGACAAAAGGGTTAAGAGGTTTCAAGGCATTTAGCTGGAGGATACGCCTCACCACTGTGAGATAATTTTGTCTGGTTGATTGGGCTTTTTTGTCAGAGTGCAAGTGCTGCAGTACTTTGGAATTGGAGGTACCTACCAAGTTTATGTTGTAAGCCTCCTATTCCTGAGTTTTTCCATAAATTGTTACCCCGTGTGTGAGGCAACGTGAGTATTGATCTTGATCAAAGGTAATGATGCTGTTTAGATAAAGCTCGGTTATTGGTTTCTCTGGTGATGAGTTTCGGATGAGTTCCAATAATTGAATGTTGCTTTGTTCTGAAAATTGTATTATTTCATCTTCTGTGATCTCCAGATTAACACTCGATGACAAAGGATGATCGGGGGTGTTTTGGGGGTATTATGTTTGTTTTGTTGTGGTCGGAGATCAATAACCTTGATTGTTCGGTTGCCCTTTCGCTCCCGTAGATGTTTCTAATGGTTATCAGAGGTCTTGTCCGAGTCGATAGTTCTCAGAAGAGCCATTTCCTTGTAGCTCACTTTGAGTTCTATAGCTTCAATTCTGTTACCTCTGGATACTGTTACCAGACGTTTGTTTGAAGGTGATTGACAATGTTTCATGATGAATTTCACTAGTTCGGACTTCCATTGTCTACTATATAAAATGATTTGAAATCCCTGAAACAACTAAAAAAAAAAGAATTGAAAATGAGATAGCTGAAAATAATAATTATATTAACCAAAATGAACCTGAAATGAAATAATAGTGAAATAGAATACAAGTAAAAATAGAACAACTTAATAAATAAAAATGAAGAAATGAAAAAGGAAAGAAAATGAAAATAAAAAGTGAAGAGATTCCAAGTCACGTTAGTTTACGACGTTTCCATTGTCTTCGGGTGATGATTCGAGTGATTCCTCCGAGAGATGACTATTTATAGGTCTTTCGAGTACTTTCACTTATCCCCGCTTTCCATTTTCCGCTTCACTGGTTCCGTGGGAGATGACCGTTTTGGCGGGAGTTGGCAATTTTTCACTTGATGATGGGTTTCCATATATTGCGTATTTCTACGCTGGCTTGGCTGAATACGTTGTTGGACAACATGTATGCGGCTTCCTTGAATTTTCTCCTGAACCAATGTTCCTCTCTGTGCAAGATCTCATCTTGGAACCACTCGATGTTGTGTTGATGGGTCCAAAAATGGTCTGCTATTCCTGATTTGCTGGTTTCCCCTCGCTGTGTGTGTTTCTTGTGCTTGGCAAGGCAAACATTCAATGGCCTCTTAGTTTCACCAATATAGGATTTTCCGCACCCACAGGGTATCCGGTAAATGCAATTCTTGGAATCGCAGTCCGCGTTTGGTGGCCTGGCTTTCATGAGGCTGCTACAGATAGTGTTACCGGATCTGAAGCAGGTTCTGATGTTGTACTTGGAACCAATTCTTCTTATCCTCTCCGATAATCCTCTGATGTAGGGAAGTGCAAGCACTGGTTGTGACGGCTTCTCTTCCTTGTGAGGCTCCTGCTGTCTTCTAGCCAAACTCTTTTCTACCATCGCTTTGGAGTAGCCATGCCGTTGAAGATCATTTTTGATGATTTCTAGTTCCTTCTCGAGACCTTCCTTCGTATTACAGAGACCAAAAGCACGGTCTAATAGAGTCTTGATGATTCCTCTTTTAGTCGATTGATGGTGGTTTGATTCGTGGTTCAGATACTGTCCCGTATGAGTGGGTTTTCGGTATACAGATGTTTCCCACTTAGTGTCGGTCCTCTTCACCAAAACGTCTAAGAATGGCAATTCGTTGTGGATTTCCTTCTCCATTGTGAAATTGATGGACTGTGATTTGAAAAACAGTTATTGTATGAGCCTTTGCTTCTGATCCTTTCTGAAATATTCCAGATTCAAATATACCGTAGAATAAATAGTCTGTATATCATGATATGAAAATATCATTTAGTTGATTATTTTTTTCGAAGCTGAGCTACCAAAACTGAGTTCAATAACGGTTAAAAGCTTCTTCCCAACAGGGGGTAAAACTGACAGCCATGAAATCAACATCTGGGTTTCACTATTCCTGAATTATACGTGACTCTCAGGGCATTCTGACAATTTCAATCATTTTCACTGCCCTAATCGGATGCAACTGATGGAATCATATATTCGAATATAATTGTGTCTGAATATTAGAACTTTTCATATATATTTTTACAGAAACTCACAGGCTCAATTTTATATCATGATTATGACAGACCCTAACCTCACTAAGACAACTCAAATGAATATGTGAATTGAAAGAAACTCACCAATACAAGGAACATATACATGAGACTGAAGTAAAAAATGAATTTCCACACTGATTCACAAAACCTCATGAAAATGAGACAACAATCCTTCAATAGAAACTTCTTTTTGAATACCAAAAATTTTTATATAATATCCGAAAAACTCAAGATCATAACTGAAACTTATTCGTATGGTAAGACATTCCTGACTCAAATGGAAATTTCATTCGGAATTTCAATGATATAGAAAAGAATACGCAACGTATTGGTGACGTATTTAACTGCATCAAGTAAGGTCGGTTATTGTTGACAAATACGACTGTAGTCATTAAAGAACATTTTTCATGTATTTGAACATTGTACTTCCAAACAAATGTTCTTGCTAATATCATCGTTATTCATATAATACAATGTATTCAGTTTGGGAATGGATATTTTCTTCTGATATCGATGCATCCAGATGAGAATATTTCAGAAAATAATCTTCATGGATACCACTCGACTGGAAATATTGTCAAATAAATGACCAAATGTCAACCTTAGTTATTTTTGAACAATGCTAATTGCCAACCAGCAATAGATGAAACCACAAGTCCGTTGGACATTTGTCTTTATCCCACATATTTTATCGATAACAATTCGGGATCTTGTGTTCTGCATGGAGAATTCTTCAATACTTTTACGGTATTGTTTTTGTTAGGACAAATATACATTCATTGAACGGACTGATTGCGTGAAATGATCGTCAAAATTCGTCGAGATTTTGTGAGCCTACATCTGAATATATATAACTCACGAAATGTTCGAAATTTTGAAAGCAGTGAATGTACAAAATTTAGCAGATTTTCCATTCGAAAAAATCATTTCTCCGATCATTAAACATTTGAGTGAAACTTGCTTCTCATCTGTGACTACTTGGTGATTTTGACTGACTAGATTCAGATGAATGGCTCTCAACATCGAACTCATGTACTGCAATCTTTTCATATATCATAATGAGGGTTTTTTAATTGGTTATAGATGTCATATCGTACCTCAATTGACAATTGAGGTAGGATATAGGCTTTTGAATTTCTGTATCAGCCAGTTCATCACCTTCATTACTATGTGAAAAAAAATCCAGATTATTTCGATGTGTTTACCGTCCTGAGATAACTTTACCAGTTGATCCTCGATGTGGTGGAGTGCTGCATCCCTTGGGGTAATGTTGTCGTTAAATGAAATAATTGATTCAGTATGAAAAATATCGATATTTTTTGTATAATGAAGGGATTATTTTCCATACAAAATCGAAACAAACTGTAGGATTCCTCATAGATTACCCTAAATTGCCTCGCGCAGTTTTTCTTGTATCGCTTGTAACTGTCCGTCCTCTTTTGATAACACTCCGTGCTGTATACATGGGCTGATGCGTTTTGCAATCCGTTTTTAACCACGCTTGAAATCGAAGTTTAACATGGTGAAGTTTCTTTATTTGCCTGCTTTCATTTTTTAATTTCATTGCCCTTCTGTTCGTTTTTCATGAGATATCTAACATAATATAGTCAGCATTTTTTTCTCGTTGAATTCCGTGCTTTGCGTTTCCCGTGACTTTTGTTGAATCTACTTTCGAAACATTGTTCTACCATAGGACATTAGGATTGTTTTCTTGATTTGAATTCATCGTTTCTCGAGTGTTAACGACTGTATATAAACAACAGAGCTGTTCTCATAGAAGAGTAAAGCTTGTCGCTCATTTGTCAGGCGACGGGTAGTATCATCGCCCACTTGTTCAGCGACAACCAGCATACTGAAGGTGCTTGTTCGATTTCAAGGGAAATATCAACAGAAAAAAATGTTGTCGGTCTATCTCATTTATCAAAAGAGGACAAATCTGGGAGAGTTTCATCATCTTTTCAACGATCTGAGAAAAGAAGAGGGGAAACTTTTCCAGTATTTCCGATCGGAGAGCTGGAATCCTTTCCGACGGCGGACGGTCTTGGCTGTGCCGTGCCGGGCTAGTGGGCGATAAGCTTTAAACTTATCTTGTCCAGCGCAGCACAGCACGGCACATCTCGTCAAAATACGGATAGGATTGAAACAATGAAAATAATGGGCAACCGCCCACTAGCCCGGCACGGCACAGCCAAAAGCGTCCGACACCGTAAAGGATTTCAGCTCTCCGATTCTGGCTGGCAAATAACGGAACGTGCTGTGACGGACTGGCCAAGTGAGCGCGTCGCCGGCCAGCGCTTGCCAGCATCAACTCGTCCAAAAGTGCCTGGGAAGTTTCTGTCTTTCTGTTTTGCTATTCCATCAATGGACAGCACAGTGTCAGATGGTACCTATGAAAATGTACGAGGAAAAATTAAGTTGCTTGTTGAGGCAGGCTCTAGAATATCCAGAAGTTCTGAAAATTTGACTGGAGTCATTTGGATATACTGGAAAAATTTCTCCTCGTCTTCTTTCAGATCGTTGAAAAGATGATGAAATTCTACCAGATTTGCCCTCTTTTGATCAATGGGATGGACCCACAACTTTTTTTTTGTAACTAATTTCTTCTACATTCAATAATGCGGCCACTATAATGACGACTTCTTCATCAGAAGTGCTAGAGACAGATTCTGTCACCGCTCGATGTCAACTGAAACTCCCTTGAAACTTGAAATCGAACAAACAGCACCTTCAGTATGCTGGTTGTAGCTGGACAAATGGGCGATGCTACTACCCGTCGCCGTCAGGCGACGGACAGCACCGTGCTGTGCCGGACAAGTGAGCGAGAAGCCTAACCCCGACCATGCTATTCTGATATGATAGGGTATTAACTAGAATTTTATATACCCATTCTGTTGTTCAAAATTGCTTTTCTGTTAGTTTCGCTGACATTAAAACTTTCAGCATTGATGCCCCTCACAGTTGCGATAATCACATTACACTGGAGGCTCGAACAGATGTTTATTTGCAGATTTTCAACTTTGGTCGTGGTTTTGGTTCATATATGATTTCTTCATTTTCATCCGAGTTGAAATTGAGAAAATGCAACCCTAAATTTTAGAACGAAAACATTCATTTGAACTTTGGGAATCCCGCACCTCTCCTGCACTCGCAACTCTTTTTAATTCTTTGTAGGTGTATCGTAATTTCTTCGATAAAACTCAAGATATCATTACCCAATAATATGCCCGTTTCTTCTTGGTGTATGAAAATGTTGAGTAATAGACTTATTTCTCTAATCATATTTCTTTAAGTGAACCTGAATTCAAGGTATCCAACTCAAAAATATCAGAATTCACCACTCTGATTACTATTCTCTAAAGATAGTTAAATTTCTGGGATCACGGATCATTTTTTGTGAGTAAATCAAAATTTCCATATATCTCCAATCAGATTGTTTCCCATATGAATACATATTGAAATACAACTTAACTCAATGTCAGTTTTTCACTACAGAATTTCAGTTGTGAACAGTCATAACGAGACTTTCTATTTTTGATATACAGAGTGTTCAAACGAAAAGTATCCACTCGCGACGTGTTTGTTCATATCGAGTTGGGTTTCGAAAAAAACGGTGTGGACTGCAACCTATGAATCTATGATGAGGATAGGTGTAGAAAAACCCAAGCTTGAAATGACAATTATCAACTTGCCAATAAAACCCTCGATGTATTTCACTTCGAAATATTATTATCGAAAAAGACGTCGTCAAGTCGTGTCAAGTGAAAAAAAAGTTTCCCGAGCATACTTCATAAAAATATATATGTTATAGAAAGGTCAGTGGAAATTGGTAGGTTGAAAATTATGAGGAAATTAGTTTGGTTGATAGTGTAAAACACGTAATCACGCAACTGGCAAAGAGCAGTTAGTTTCCGGCCTCCAACAAGAATCCACAATTTTTCATTCGTTCTAACAGGACCGTTACGTTCTCCTACTCCCGCTGTCTTCCTCACTTTCTAATTTATTCATTTCGTGTCAGTTCCTGGAAGGCAATATAGCAAAACGATGAATCAAAAAATCAAATGTTGTTTCTCTACAAACTTTGTATTGAATCGACACACACATATTTTCAAACACAAGAGAGAAACATACAGGGCGAACATACAGGGCGAGTCTCGACGACGGATAGTTTGAAGAATTCCGAAAAATAAAGTGATTTTTTATTTTCAAATTCCGATAAATTTCGTGCATATACTTGAAGTTATGGCGGAATTCGATATCATCTTCTTCACCGTTCCGTCCATCATGATGGATCTATATCTGAAACTCTCATGTGCTATTTCTGAAATGTTTTATTTTTTATCATTGCGGGTAACTACATGAATATTCAGTGTGAAAATATTCGATGTTCATTCAATGCAAGAGAGCGTAGTTAAATGATTTGAATGTCTCAAATGAAACAGTCATATAATTTTGCAAATGAATCTCTGATAACATTTTCTAACGAACTGAAAAAGATGTAATTTGCTGAAATTTTTGTAGAGTTTCAAAAATTCGACATATAGCATACCATTACATTACAAAATCTTATTATTTTCACAAATACAAATTTAGCTCGGGTAAATGTGTTAAGCTTCATAGGATCCATATAGACGACAGATTGAACTGGTCATGTCATGTTGACAAAGTGGCTAAGAAATTATCAAGTGTAATATTTATGACTAAATGACTAAAGGAATTCGCCGGTATCAGAGCGGTCAAATCTTCCTACTTCGGACTCTTCCATAGTCGAATGGTATACGGCATGGTGTTGTGGGGGGATTCTTGTCATTCCATAAAATTTTTGTATTGCAAAAAAGAGTTATACGCCTGATATCTAATGCCAACTTTAGAGATCTTTGTCGCCCACTTTTCAATCATCTTAAAATTATGCCGCTTCCTTCAGCCTTTATACATGAAGCATTGATTGAAATTCATAAAAATAGATCGAACTACATTTTACAATCACAACAACATGAATATATAATTAGTATGTATGACGATGTATTTATAATATTTTGTTTTGACTCGCTACAAATATTTGTTCAAATGTATCACGTAGCCAATAAACTATTCTATTCCATTCTTTGAAAAATGATATATTCTACCGATTGTCACAGGTTCAAATCATGACGCAGAAAAGTAATGTAATATCTTCTGGTGATTTTAAATATCGACCAGTCCAAGTGCATTTCAGCATCTCAACATTTGCGAAATATCTTTGAGTCATTTGAACAAACAAAGGCACAACGTTCATCGTCTACATTTCTTGAGTTTATGATTTTTTTCTGAATCGATGAACATGAGGCGTTATAACATCCTAGACAGGTAACATTCCCTCAGATCACAATTTTCATTTATTCCATTTCACTCATTTTACACTGTATCAGAGTATAGGTATCCTAGTAGTAGACAAGCTATTTATAGCGATTCAACGTTGATGAATTCAAGCAAGAAATGTTTCTTATTCCTTTCTAACAGATTCATGAAATGAAGAACATTGAATTAAAAATTGGGAAGTTTATTGATCTCATAATTGGGATATTTTATAACCGTGCACCTGATTAGGTATTCCGTGATAGGTCAATAAAAATAATCTCGGCTAACAGATAACGTGAAACTGATGATCAAACTTCAGAATCAGGAATGACAAAAAATTGAAAAAAAAAATGTGAAGCACACTGACCTATTTCAAAGAACTGAGAAACTTCACGAATCATGCTATGAAACATGGATAGAAAGCTTTCCTTCAATCCAAATTCAGGTATGAAAAGTCTACTGAAACATCATTGTAAGAACTGAAAAACTCGAACATATACGAAAATAACATGTCAAACAATGCCCCAGAATCTCACAAATATCCATGACATTTGAAATACCTTCTACTGATATGAAAAGAGATGTTAATAAGTTTTTTTCATGTCAGTTTATGAGGGGCAGATTTATCGTGATATTTTGAACATCAAGTTGAATGCTCAAGTAGTGCGGAGAGATTGAAAGAATCCAACCTCAGAAACAAGTCAATTGAAATGTTCTCGGACAGTCAAACGACGTTGGAAGCTCGTGGCTTCTACCGAGCAAAGTCTAAATTCAAGCTTGATACCAAACAGTTGTTGGACTACAGTAGGGATGAACTACGATGTCTAACAGGCCTTCTTACAGGTCACTGTCATTCGAATCATCATATGCTCGGACTATCGGAAAACAGTGTGTATCGCCTCTGTTTGGAAAATGATGAAACAGCAGAGCACATACTTTGTGCCTGCTCCTCTGGGGACCGAATCAGGTTTTTAGAGTTCGGCAGAGTCGTTCTCTTACTATCTGACCTGAAAGACCACTCACCATACAAACTAATCGTCTTCGTTGAGAAGCTGGGTTTATTCGGTCGAGTGTGAATAGGTGTGAGCCACAATAAACCCTTGCGGGTTACGGCGGAGGGTCGAATAGACCCACTTACTTTGGACCTAACCCTAACCTAACTCAAAATATCGGTGGAACAATGCATTAGTGATTCTCATTGTCGAAATCGAAAATCCTTCAGAATTCAAAAATTTGCTGCCTATGAGCATACTTCCAGTTTCATCCGAAGTTTTTGAAGAAGAACTCTGTTCTCATATGAACGTTTGATTAGACATGCATTCGATTATGTCAGGAAACCAATAAAGTTTCAGGAGAAACCACCTTACAGTGGTTGATGATATTTTGTTTGCAATAGAAAAATGAAGTTGCAATATTTGTTTTTATAGGCTGTTTGAAAGTTTTCAAAAGGATCGATCATGCAACAACAATACTAATTTGGGTTTATTGAAAAAATCGGCGAGTTCACTAGGGAGTTATTTATTTGACAGAAACCAAATCTTTAAATTAAAAAACAAATAATCGATCACTTTGAGAATCATCAGTGGATTGCCCCAAAAGTCCATATTGGGTCTATTAGTATTTTCGATGTTTACGTCTCCTTTGAAAGATTATACCGAAAACTGTAAGTTATTTAATTTCAGTAACACTGTAAATAATAATGACCTTCCATCATTTGCAAACACATTGAAAAAATACTGCCTCGAAATCTATCTTGAGAAATTGGTTTTTGATCGACATCGTACTAAACAATGATATTCGAGTTTGGTAAATATGAAAATGAATTATATGATGCTGAACTGGAGTAATTTCAAAAAACCTTAGACTTTACCTGAAAAACATACGAATCATATCATCAGGAAATGTATTTCGAATATGAAACTAGTATACAGTGACAGGACATTGTTGGATGAACTGAAGCAATTTGTTGTTTACGGACATTGTTTTCAAACAAACGCTCGTAGTGCATACATTACAAGTATGTCAGATTGCTCTATGTTTCGAAGACAACTCACGAAAAAAAGGTTCCCTAACTGTATCCAGCCGCAACACATATTTATTTCAGAATTCCTACTTATATATTTGGGAAACAACGTTTTTGACTTTCTATTACTCCATCTTAATATAAAAAAATGTGGGAATCTTCCAAAGGAAGGAAGGAAGTAATCAATTTTAAAAGAAGTAACTGTATACATAAATGTGTAGGTCGATCATGCAAAGAAGTAACTTCCAGACACGAATCTGGAAGAAAAAGCCTTACCCTGATATTATTTTACTAATAGACTTGACATTCCAGAAAAAACTCGTCACTTTACTGTGTTCCATGTTGAACGAATTGAGCTTGATGCTGAAAAAAACGAATTGTCACCTGTTACCGAGTACAGGAGATATTCTCACGTTTTAGAGGTATTTCTCCTCATCTCATCTTCAAGGAGGGAGGTGAGTTTGTGAGGTGAACGAAAGCGTTTGCTCTACCGTTGGGTAATCTTTGACCATGGCAGCAACCCTCTAGTGACCTAAGGGTCAATACAAAACCGTCTTATTTGTTGTCTGTTAGACCGTTTCAGCCCGTTTCTTCACAAATAGACTTGACATTCCAGGACAAGCAGAAATCCGATAATATTTGACAGTGACCAACCAGTCTTGTATTGAAGAAAAGAGAAATGAAACTTTCTATGTTTTTTACCACTTTTATTTGTAATTAACGTTACTGCAGTTTCGTCCCATATGGACATTTTCAAACTTACACAATAAACAACATAGAAAGTTTCATTTCTCTTTTCTTCATTATGATTTCCTACCACGTAGTAACGGCTACATCCATCAATGTACAGTCTTGTATTCCGAAGCAACCGACATCTGTTACCGAGTACTAAACTGTTGGAGATTACTCTAGCATGTCATAGGTACTCCAATTCGTATCACCTTCAACGAGATGAGCTGCACGAAAACGTTTCATAATAGTTCAGCCAGTCGTTCCTGGCCTGAATCGACGATTTTCTGGGGTGGCGATTGCTATCGTTTGCGTGTGTCGTTGAAGCAAGGTGAGCTATTGGTCCTGTGAGGGTACAGTAAAACCACTTTATTTGTTGTCGGCCAGAGCGTTTCAGCACGTTACTTCGTTTACGAAGAGCCTGCCGAATATACGTCAAGTCTACCATAGGCCTCAGATTCGTCTAGTTGAATTCCCTTTCTTTCAGAAAATAAGCTGCAACAGATAATAAAAGATTTGACCATTTTTGTATACATGATTTTCGTTATCAATCTGCATATAGTTATCAAGGATAACGTCTCTTTCTACTTATCGAACATTGGTCATATTTTCTTCAACCAAATTACCTGAATGAAGAAAACCAGCCTGAAGAGAAACCACGTTACAAAACAAAAATTATTGAACTTTTTCAGAAAGAGGGGAGAGACTGGAAAAATAGGTGATGAAAAAAATACGAGAATTTGAAGAAATAGACAACAAAGGTTACTTAAGAAAAAAAATCGTTTCAGCATTCAATAACCAAAATATAGACGTATCAAGAAACGTGTCAACTCTTGCGCTTTTCCTCGATTCAATTTGAAAATAATGTATATTGTTGCGTGAACGAAAATATTGTGCTATAAATGAGAAAAACATGAACCAACAGAGCGTGAAAAATCCGGCTTGACTTTTATTAAAGAAATATATCACAAATAAATGTGTTTGGAATGAAAGGACGGGATCGACTTTTGTGATTCGGGATTATCCGATTCAAAGGCGAAATCTCGTCGATAAGTTATATTTGTAAGCCAAAAAATAAGGGTTATTTCTCCACAGATTCATTTCTTTCGTGCGTCTATACTTCCATCCAACAAGGCAAACCATTATCACACTTCATTGGGTAAATCGAAGAAGTAGCATTATTCCAATAGAAAGTCTAGAGTGTTTCGTTTGCACTGACTCGACCAAATATTTTCCCCCTATTAGTTCAGTCAATTAGTCAGATAATTTTTGATGGGTATAGTTATCTTCTCTATGGAATCACGAAACCTCAGGAATTGCAAGGAAGAAAACTAATATATTTTAATGAAAAAATTGCATAATTTTCATCATATGCAGTGTGTTCCAGTAAGTTGAATTCACATGGAAAACATTTTCAACTTCGATTATGATAAAACAAGTCATTTTTCATAAAAAGTTCCACAAATTCTAGAAATATTATGGACTTTGCTCAGGAGTGGAGTATCTTCAATTTCAACAAAGTCGAAAATTGTTATGAATGGAAGTTGATCGAATTGAAAATTACTTCCAAATATGCAACTGCATTGACTCATAATGAGAAATCAAGTTTCGTTGTTACCATGAAACATTTATATACTTCATAAATCGATTTTGAATTTGTTAATTTCATTAATGAACATTTATCTCTTGGGATTTGATAGAAACATGGTACTCTCTCGATGTTTTCTTACTATATCACATGTGAAATAATCACAATTGAATTTTCATTGTTATTGTAGTGATAAGTTTCTAGAAATTGAATAACGATTTACGGTATAGTCAAAAATGAAGGTATTTTACTCTTTAACAAAATTCGTATATTTTGACAAACAAACAAATTGATGATTGTATTTTATATTCCAGTCTATGCAGACTTTTCATGAAGGATATTTTTTTTCTTATTTTGATATTGAAAAAAGTGGTCCCAACTCACTAAGCCATATTGTGTAGGTATATTGGAGATGAAAGAAATTCAAATTGCATCTTTCAAAAGCATATAGACAGTGGAACAACGAAAAAGAAACAAGACCGAGTTCTTAAAGCTGAGTTAAGAAATAAATTACACTCTTTGAAAGGAGTTGCAGTCTATTCTCACTTCGATAGGAAATCTTGAGATACTTTCCCATTGTACTTCTATTATATTCAAGCTAAAAACCAACTGTTCATCTGGTCTTGATGGCATTTCCTCGAAACTCATAAAGAATATTCATTTATTCGTTATATCTCCATTAACTCACATGATGAATTTGATCTATAAAAATGGTAAACTACCACACCAATTTAAAGAGAGTGATGACATTGAAAACTATAGACCAATATCGGTTATCAATAATTTTGCTAAAATATTTGAACAATCCTTAAAAGTAGACTTGTAAATTATCTCAGTGCAAAAAAAAATACTAACAGACAGACAGTTTGGTTTCATTAGCAACTCCAATATCAAAAAAGCAGTACTAGATTTTGTACAAAATATAATTGGAGCATTGGATAGATCAGAAAAATGTTCATCTATATTTCTAGACCTAGCTAAGGCATTCGACACCGTTGATCACGATATGCTATTAAAAAAATTACATGGTTATGGTATACCTGGTCCAACATACAATATATACATAGGACACATACATAGGACACAAAATATAAAAGTTGATAATAGCCTGAGTGAAGCAATGAAAGTTAAAACAGGAGTCCCAGAGGGAACAGTTTTAGGTCCCATACTATTTCTTGTTTACATTAATAGTATGTGTTCCATTAACAATTTTGGGGGTCATCTCATATCATATGTGGATGATACAGCACTCATATTCACAGGTAGTAATTGGAAGGAGGCATTTGAAAAATCAGAAAAGGGACTGAAAGATATCCAGAGATGGCTTGATCACAAACTTTTGAGTCTGAATGTGAAAAAAACTTAATTTATTACAATCACCCTATTACAGAATGATCAACCTGGAGAAAACATAATCCATATACATGACAGAGACTGTACTGATACAACAATTTTCAATTGTGCTGTTATAGAAAAAACGAAAATGATTAAGTATCTAGGAGTTATAGTGGATCAGCAGATGAGGTGGGATGACCACATAAACTATGTTGTAAAACGGCTCAGACTTTTAACAAAAAAATTCTATGAATTGAGAAACATTCTGGAATACAAAAATTTGATCACCATATACCAGTCTTTAGCAGAATCTGTAATAAGATACTGTATTGCTGCCTGGGGTGGTACATTTAACAATTCTATCAATACCCTCCAAATATCTCAAAATACAATCTTGAAAATACTATTCAAAAAACCTAAAATATACTCTACCGAATGTCTATATAAGGAAACGCAGTTACTGAAAACAAGAGAACTCTATATCCACCAATGTTTAACTAGGGTGTACACAAACAAACTCACACTTCAATCAACAAACAAAGAAAAAGAAACAAGATTCGTTACTAGTTCTTCCATAAACATACCAACATTTAATAAAAGTCACACACAGAGATGTATTTTCTATCATGGTCCAAAATTATTCAATCTTCTGCCAGTTAACATAAGAAACAATTCCAATCTCAATACATTCAAAAAAATCAATCAAAACATTCGTTATGTTCAATACCGAACTTCTCGATTTATTCGGCTAAACATAAACGATGTTCAGCAAGCTCTTCATCATTCCCAATGTTCATCAATTCTGTAAATTAATAAAATCGTGAAATTTTACTCCTACCCTCCCCTCATTTTTATTCGATGTAGTATATGTCTACAAATGGTAATTCTTCTTCGAGGCACAACTTCAAGGATTCCACCTCTCGAAAGAGTAAAATAAGTGGTACAGTAATGAAAGCTCATTTCATATGCAAAACACCAGAAGGTTTCGCGTTGATTCTTTTGATTTTGATTTATTTTCTATCGAGAATGAGGATTTCAATTTCTACGCAGGCAGGTTTCTATCATGTTTGTAAATGTAGCTACATCAATGGAGAAACATTTTCTATATTCCAAAACACTGAAAATAAAGTATACTGGGGAGTGAACAAGAAATAACAGAAGCATAAAAAGTTGCAATTGATTTCTCTATAATGAAGGATTGCAAGATATCAATCAACTCCTCTGATACATTCACATTACCAAGTGTCATACTTGCGAAAAACGGCAGTTAGACAATAGCAACAGAATTATTCGTTTTGATCGATTTGTCACTATTACATGACTTTGATAATAAAACTATGAGTCATTTTGGACATTTTGAAGTATTGGCAGAATGGCGGAACAGTTCTATGAATTGTAGCCTTCAAGTAACTCTACACAAAGAAACAGCGGATTCAAATAGAAAAATTTTCCTGGCCACTATACTGGTCGTCTTCGATCAGTTCTTTCACCAAGAAAGGTTTTTCTTAAATACACAATGAGTTTCATGGTTGAATAAATGTTAACAATTTTTTTTGGCAGACTTTCGTTGTTTCTCAATATCTCTTCAACCTAATTACAAAATGTATAGAGCGTTAAAGAAGAAATCATAAGTCTTTTGAACGCGAGGGTGGAAGAGACAAGTTGAAAAATATACTCAAAAGATCATAACCCTTTCAAAATATAAATTGACGCCAGATGAGACAAATCCATCTCTCTTTGTTTTTATTGGCATAACCTCTTTACGATGCGATGTTTCAGAATATGTTGATGATTTAATGTTTAACGAATTGTATCATCTATGCAATATATGATACTGTGAAGAATTGTGACCGCCAGTTTTTCCTAAGTAGAAAATTGAACAATGAATAACCGTAGTTTAATATCTCGATTCAATCTGTATTGAACTATTTTCGAATTATAATAACAAGTTTTCTGAAAATTACCCTTCAATCGATCAACAATATAATAAAAACTGAATAGTATTACATCATTCAGGGATCAGTGATTGATGAAATTGAATACAAGGTTTCAAAATGCCACAGCTTCAGCTTCAAAAATTGTCGTTTATTATCATTCAAAAAAAACAAATATTGGTATAATGTTCATACCATAATGCACTGAAATCATTCATATATTGTGAGCAACATGTTTTCATCTAATTGATTCTAGTTCTCATTTTCCAGAAATCTGAAGTAATAATGAGTGTAAGATGGAGTATTATACATGTATTCCAAGCAGGTGATAATTTTCATTGCAAATCGGAAACTTACCCTGTTATCCTATTATTTTCATTCGGTCTCATGAATTCAGATTCCGAGTAATACAACCCAAAGCTCACTTTGTGTTGTTTTTAGAAAGTTGGTAGACTTGGAGATTGGATATTCACTTACTTATTCAGTTGCTACAGTTGTTACAGGAGAAACTCATGGTTTGATTAGATATGTAAAATAACCAAGCAGTTATTCTGAATTAAAAATTTTCAAATACTGCTCTGAGAATCAGGCCCTCAAATAAGACTTTATACAAGATGGCCTTTTCGAACTGGAAGTATCCTTATGAAAGCTATAATTTTCAATAGATCAAAATGTATTTTTATCCTCAGGTAGACATTGGACAAGTCCACAAGAACAACAAATTTCATGAATCACTAATGTCTTTCAGAGCCAACTTTTTTAATGTGAATTTTTTTTTCATTTGATACAAAATGAACAACAAGACTCATGAACACATTCGTAAATTGGATTATCAATAGTGGTTTCAATTTGTTATTGTTTATTCTCTTTCATTGTTGAAGAATTTTTCATTATGTATGTTAATGTTTCATTATGTATGGTTAACGGAAAAACAGATTTTAAACAGAGATATTTATGTTATGATACTCTTTGTATCATGTGATTTGTAATTTTTCTTCAACCTGAATTTTGAAAATGTGCGGCTTTTATGTGAGCCTTTTGCTGAACGGGTTCCTACTCGGTGACAGAGTTGTGATCACCTCTTTTTAACCGTGCTCATCAGTCACTCGGGCAGCTGCCTTAAAGAGAAATGGTTCATATCCTGCACTCACATGGTCGTGGACCATGCAGAGAATGGGGCTCGAACTTCTGATGACTTTAGTCCTATGGAGATGCATCAATGTACGAATCTTCACCTCGAGATCATCAGCTCCTCCCAAGTCCACTTCATTACTCAAAACGAGTGGGGCGAGATTGGAACGGCAAGCGTATTTGTGACAGCAACTTTCTGCTTTCCCGATAGTTTAGATGGGCAGATCTATCAGATATTATGCTGATACTTGCCGCGGAGAGAGTTCTTCATTTCTGTCACTTCTTGTGAGCTATAATTATTATTATTTACAGCCCCATATGTTAAGCTGGTCAAGTCATATGTTTTGGCCATGGTATATTCTGAGACTGCTTGATTTACCCCAAAACAAGCCATCGAAGTAACTGGGAACCCAAAGATTACAAGTAACCCTGATAATGTGAAACTCGGAAAACTTTATCGGAAAAAGTAGAAATGAGAAGTTAGGTCCTGGAGACATACTAGTGAGTTTCGACGTGGTCTTCTCATACACGATAGTTCCGATCAAGGACACGCTACGGCTAAATAGTGAAGTATTCCAGCAGATATAATCTCTATCTTTGCTCATTGTTTATCGTTGACTTATTTTTAGTGATATAGTGTTTTCACGAACGAACGGGTGATAATGCGATAAGCAGTACACTGAGTTCTACGATGGAAACATTTTTCATGAAAAATTTCAGACAACGGGCCTTAGAGCGAGCGGCCGTGAAACCATATTGTTGGCAACCATATTCTTGGAATGTGTCACCACGTACATACAGGCACATCAACAAAAACTCTAAGCTCCAGTCACAAAAAAAGATAAGTAATTAAAATGTTGGTTGAGGGAACACTACGTATTTGTGAACCTGTAAGTCTTTCCAAATAACTCAATCACCTGAAAAATGCCTTTGAAAGGAATGGGTATAGCGAAGGTGAATGCGAGCGGTCCATACGACCCAGGAGAGAGAACGACAAAGTAACCCTAGCTGGGCTGGTCAAGGGAAAATCTTTCCTTCTTTATGTTGAAAATGTTACAGATCGGATTGAAACAATCTTAGAGAAACACGACGTGTTTTCTTTAACTTCCAAACGATATCAAACAAAGTCTTAAACGGCGTACACACGTTACGATTTTGCGTACTGCTTGCAGTACGATATGCATCGGTACTGCCGCAGTAACGATAAATCATAACGTGTGTAGGCAAATTGGTTGTTTTGCAGTATGCAGTCGTCGTTCGCAGTACGGAACTTCCATAAAAAATCGTATCAACGGTCGTGTCTGGGGTGGGGTTGTAGACAAGTTGGATCATGTGAAGCTTATTGCTGTGGTAGTTACAATTTTATATCGTTTGAAGCAAATCATTTAGAGAAAAGGGTTTCATATATTTCATATCATGATAATGGATTTGAAAAATAAGACGTTCTGGAAAGAGTTCATTGCTATATGCAAAGATATCAGCTGCCTGTGGGATATAAAATAAAAAAGAAATTCAAGTTACGATATTTTATTTGCAAAATTCAAAGAGTTGTTCCCAAACGAATCTCAAGAAATAATGAAAAGAAAATAAACAATATGAGAACTTCCTTCAGACGTGAATTTTGAAAGATTGAAATCTAAACCTCGGCGATACGAGCTGTTGTGAGGTATGGATGAAACATAGCTGTACTGCTTGCCGTACTATTTTCTTTACGATTTGCAATTCAACATGCAGTACGAAATTCGTAACGTGTGTAGGCCGCTTTAGGTCAGCTAAGAACTCCAGAGAACTTTCAGCAACACACGGAACAAAATAGGCAAAAACACAGGGCTGATTTCAATGAAGATGAAGAGGCAATAAATATCAATAAAATCTGGCTACCTGTCTTTGTGCAAACACAAACAAGGTCAAACAATTGGAAGAAACCAAGCCACGCCCACTAATAATGATATGAAACCAGAGTCAAATATCAACCACGGAAAAACCTTCCATACCCCCTAGCTTGACTCCTGGGGTTAGTGGAAGACTTAACGGAGCAGATCCAGAATATCCTGAAGGAATATTCATTAGCCAATCGATAGCGGAAGATCACGCCCTGAAACACCCTGAGAACCCAATTTGAAGACCAATAACATCACCCCTGGCTCAATACACACCTACTCTCCCACAAACAACGACCACAACCATGGACTAGGACACCCGAACTTCTGAAAGAAATAACACAGAAACACTAACACAGATAGGATGAATAATTGTAAAACCTGAAGCCTATTGCTGGGCACCAACGAAAATATAAAGTAACATTGTAAAATAATAACCCCCAAAATGAATAAACATGATCAGTCAGATCAGTCAGCATTATAGTTGATGCGGTAAAAACGACGGGAATAACAACTCGACCACCAACCCGCAGTAGTAGACGGAACGTCACTCATTAAAACCTGCAGAACACGAAAAATATTACAAGAGACTTACAAAAAATCAAGTCGTTGTGCGATGCAAATTTTGAATGTTCAAATTTCAATAAAACAAAATTTCTTCGAATGTCTTCATCCGAATATAGAATTATGTGCTGACTCTATATCATCCAACAACAATATAATATTCTTGGGTCTTAACATAGATACCAATTTGAAATTCACAAATCATATCAATGATTTTATTGGACCCCACGGGACATATTTCGATGTATCCTTTCCGAAGCTCTGGTCTATCAGATATATTCCTCACAGTCGTAGGGGGCTGTGGAAAATCATTCTTTAGAGTCGTAGGGGGCTGTAAGGAATCAATCATTCCTCAGAGCCGTAGGGGACTGTGTGGCATGGTTAAGTTGTTAGAAACGCAAGTTTCTAAATGCATAAAATGGATATCAATATGCTAAACAAAAATTTTTTTCCGGATGTTTTGCCCTCAGATTTGATTATTTCGTAATCTATTTCCGCACTGGCAAAATTATTTATTTTCGAATTTCGAAACTTCAATCGACATAGCTTTGTGGTATATTTATTTACTTATGATCCTTTTCAGAATGACTTTGAAACAACTCATAATTTCAATCCCTAATCAGTACACATCCGCTTTCATGAGTTTCCATTTCAATTCTCTAAGCTCAACAGTATTTCAAACACGCAGTCTGAAAGCTAGATCCATTCATTGGTTTATTTTTACTGACCGTGAAAAAATAATGACCGAGTGTCTTAACTTTATATAACAGGCTAGATTGAATCCTTAGGAATCCGACACAATTCAATTTATTTCAGGCTATAAGAAATAAGATTAGATGGCAGAATGAATCGTCCTCAGAGCGAATGAAGATTTATTGGGAAAGTCTTCTTGGATGTACATTATAAAATACCTGAAAGTAGATATCGGTTCAGCATTAATCCCTATTCTTCAATTGCCGTTTCATGTCCTCTGGCTGTAGTTAACGTGTTATTCAATTCACTTGAATCTGAGGGAAAAAGCAACTCGAACGTATTGTTCCTTTTCAATTTGTAGATGACAGAAATAATTCCGAGAGGATTTCAGAGCACAATTATTGGAATACTTTGCTTGTGTGTGAACTTACAGGGTCGCATATATTTGTACCAAATATATTTTCTGGGTGTGTCGGCCGTGGTGTAGGTGTACAGATTTATATATAACGCTATACTAACTCTCATAGCAGCCCAATTGTGCAAAAAATCTCTTTCAACATTGAAATTGTCTCTATAGCAGAAGTGCCGTTTCTCATGTACCCCTACCTGGCTGGGGTGGGATGGATGAAAAAGCTATTCGTCCGTTAATAGGGGACATGAGGGCCTCATTCGGCAGAGTGTCGGGGCCTTCTATATCGGGAGGGGTCGTCTGTAGCATGATCTATAGCTTCCCTAACTAACGGATTTTCGTGAGTTTCCGAGATATCAAAAACTCGCCAATTCCTCGACTGAATGGACTGCCGAATGGAAGGCAGCTGCAAATCTCTGCGGATGGCTTCGTTCCGCACGAATCAAGGAGCATTCACAATCATCCTCATTAGCTTATTTTGCAATACCTTCAGAATGGAGATATTATATTTCGCCGCTTGTCCGCAGACGCCTGAAGCATACATGATGACAGGCTTGAACATCGTGTTGTAGATAGTGATTTTATTCTTCAAGCTCATTTTAGCTTATCTGTTGATCAGAGGGTATAAACTAGCTATCCGACCCCCGATCTTTGATATGACGCACATAATGTGCAGGTTCCAAGTGAGCCTACGGTCTATTAGAAGGCCGAGGTACTTTACCCGCGCTTGTCAGTCAATCTACCTTCCAGAGATTCTCACTTTTCTGACCGGAGAAGATAGCAATCTTCACATAGTTATCGCTTGAGTCTTGTTCGGATTCACTCGGATCTTCCAATCGAGGTACCAGCGCTCGAGGTCGTCCAATGCACGTTGCATGTAGACGACGCCGAGTTCTCGACCCATGGAAGATGAGAGGAGAGCCGTGTCATCGGCGTACAGGGATATCTTCACACGCTTGGGCCTCGGAAGGTCACTGGTGTAAAGTGAATACAACGTCGGAGAGAGCACGGCCCCCTGTGGCACTCCAGCGAGGATCTCTCTGTTGTCAGACAGAGAGCCCTCTACTCTAACCTGAAATGTTCTGTTTTTCAGGAAAGACCCAATCCACCGGATCAGGCCCCAAAGCAGGTCGAACGCGAATAATTTGTGCAGAAGGCCTTCGTGCCATACACGGTCGAAGGCCTTTGAGATATCTAAGAGAACAATGTGCACCCTTTTGTTGTTGTTGAGCTCGTGGAGGGTGTTTTCGACCAGCCTCAGAGCCTGTAACTCAGTGGAGTGTTCCCTCCTGAAGCCAAATTGTTCATAAGGCAGAACATTCCGGTCCTCAACTTCTTCGTTGAGCCTTTGGAAAACAACTCTTTTAGCCAGCTTAGCCGCCGACTAGAGTAGACTGATCGGGCGATAGTTCTGTGGGAACAGCGGGTTCTGACCCTGTTTTGGGATCATGATCATACTTCCATCTTATGGGGAAATATCTGAGAGCCAACGAACTGTTTATAATGTACAGTAGGTTCTCGACGCAATTTTCCGGGAGCCTCTTCAACAACTTGTTGGTTATTGAATCGAATCCGGGAGCTTTCTTGGCCTTTGCGGTCCTGATGCGGCTCTTCCACAGAAGCGGGACGGATGTTATTACCGTCATCCTCCCTGAGGAAACGGTGAATCCGGTCTTCAAACAGCATATCGCGGTCGATGTCGTCATCATCGTCAACGTTAAACTGAAACTGACGTTTCATTGTGTTGGCAGGGGAGTACCACACTCCGCGCTCTCCGTGGATGGGTGAGAGCAGTCTTCTTTCCCTTGAGCCTGCGGGTGACTCGCCAAAGCTCGTCATCCCCACGTTCGAAGGATTCCAAAAGCTCTTCCCACCTTTCGTTTCGATGATCAATGATGGCCTGCTCGACTTGGTTGGCCATCCAGCTTGCCACAATGTTATCGCCTGGGAAAAAAGTTCATTGATAGAGCCTTCTCAAGCGATTTCTCTCCCGTATCAAGGCTTTGATACGCGGGGAAAACTCATTATAGCTCTTCAGCGGACACTTCTCCCTGGAGGTGGCCGCTCGAAACGCATCATTCACAGAAAGCTCGAAACGCTCAACTGCCGCGTCGAGTTCGTCAGGAGAGCGGGGTGCCTCAGGAGGGGCGTGCATCTCTCCGAGCTGGGTTGTGGAGATATCCCAAATCGTCTTAGATCTCATTCGATAATCAAGGGAAGGAAGATCATCGCCCAATACCAGGATTACTGGATTATGATCGGAATCCAGTTCCAACAGAAAGTGAATTTCGCTAGTCAGAGAGACGTTTCTAAGAAGCGCGATGTCTAGTACATCGGGCCTAGGCTGCCCGCGATAGTACGTAGGCTCATCTGGTCCCGGCACAAGATATTTACGTCTAACAACATGCGCATGGAGCGCTTGGCCGTTTCGATTTGTGACTCTGCTCCATGGTCTGTGCTTGGCATTAAAGTCGCCAGCAGCAATTGTCGGAATGTTGCTTCCCATTAGCAGTTCATCCAGAGATTCTGGGAGTAAATGCTTGTTCGGAGGGTTGTAAACCGAGATTATTTTGTGACAACCCCTGCTTAGTTTGGACTCATTTATCCGAGATCTGACTATTTATAGGTGATTTGAATGCTTTCACCAATCACCTCTTTCCTGTCTCCGCTTCATCGGTTTTAGCAAAAGCTGACCGTTTGGTGAGAGTTACTCGTGTTCCGCTTGATCATAGATTTCCGTATAATACAACGAATTTATTCGAATTTCAATACAGTACAGTATATGTTGCTTCACCTTTGCTAAATGCGTTGTTAGACAACATATATGCGACTTTTTTGATTTGCAGTGTTCCTCCTTGTGGATGATTTCAGCTTGAGATATCTCAAGAGACCACAGATCTCAAGCTGAAATCATCCATAAGAAGGAACACTGCAAATCTACTAGCTGAACAATTTACGTCCTTCTCCACAGTCCATTTTCTGAGAAAGGCATCACCTACTATTCCCACACTGGAATCCACAATGCCGGAAATTAGTTTTTGACACCATCTAATGAGGCAAATTTTGAAAAAGCTCAATATCAACAAGACGTCTGGACCTGAGGAAGTGCCCGTCATCGTTTTTAAAAAGTGCGCAAAGGAACTCGCAGCACTATTTTGCAGACTTTTCAACCTGTCATACAAGAAAGGGGTTTCTTCTTCTCATTGTAAGATTACTCGTGTACAGCCTATTCCCAAAAAGGGCAAGAAAAATCTTACAAATAACTATATTCCAGTCGCTTTGCTATCAAAAATTATAAGGAAAGTCGTTAACCATCATATCCACAAATATTTGGAAGGCTTCAACATCTTGAGCGATTATCAATATGGCTTTCGAAAACAAAGATCAATAGGCGACCTTCTATCGTATGTCAACCATATTTTTCTGATTGATTCGGCCGTTACTTGAAGATCCATAGTAATTTCGAAAACTACACCTCACGATTCACACATCACAACATGTTCCACTAGCACAGTAGCTTTCTCTAGTGTATGAATTCATTGGTCATTCATTAGAATGAAAAGATTTGGAAAAGCTGAATACACTTATTTGAATCAAAGAGGTTTTTTGTATTAAAGTGTATAATTTTTAAAATTCTTGCAAAGCGCTTTCGACTTTCGTCATCATTAGTGCTCACCTGAAAGTAAGTGATCTAATTGAAAAGGTCATTTAGTGAAATTTTTACAACTTCAATTCTCACTAAATTACCTTTTCAATTAGATCATTAACTTTCAGGTGAGCACTGATGATGACCTGAATATTTCAGATTACAAATATCGGTTTCCAGTTTTTTTGTAAACTTGATGTTATTGTGAATACATTTTATGTATTTCAACGACATTGAAGCCTGCTCGCGAGAAAATGAATTCAAGTGACCGTCGTAATGATGAAGAGTTGCGATTGCGTTGGTTTCATTTTACGTGGTGGACCTCTTCAAAGGTTGAGGTCATATTTTCGTTTTATATCTCTCTGAAATTGGTGAGTACTTATCTACTTCTGAATTGGTTGAGAACGTACTTATTTTTCTGGTAATGAGCGAAATTTTTCTGATTCACCAATACGATAGGTTGATGCCGTGTTATTTTTTTTAATACATGCTAATGCACACTAACCAAAAAACTCGATTACTCCGTTTCCTCTCTATAAAGTATATTGTTTTTGATGTCAACTTTTCAATAATACCTTCTCTATATCGTCATAATCTCTTGGTGTATACTGCTACCCATTTCGAAGAAAGATCCCACTCTTTTATGATTTCATTCAGTTTTTGAAATGCCACATTGTGAATTGCAAGTTCCAGTATCTTTTTCACTGTATGTAACTACAGCAGCAAGACTTATGCGTTACAATCAGTTCTCGCTTGAAGATTCTAGTTTCAAGCAAATGAACTCGTGTTAGAAGCAGCCCTTGTGAATTCTTTCGGTGAAATTCATCATGCTGATCGATTCAGGCATTGAAGTTTGAACCGTTTCAACAGGAATGTGTGTCGGGGCGGTTAAGTTCGAATTCACTTCCAAGTGTGAACATTCCACACTCAAGCAGTCATCTGATAGATAAAAGAGAAAGAGGGGATATAAAGAGTCCATCGAAGAGTCGGAGAAGTTGAATGGATGACTGGAAAACTATTCACGAAGTGAAGCGTTCTTTAGAGAGATTTTCTATAGTGAAATACTGGAGTCGTGTTTTGGAAGATTGGAAAATAGTTGACACTGTTATATGAAAATGTAATGTGATATTCGCATTATTTTGACGACATCATCTATGAATTTGAAACTGATATGTGCAGGGAGTAACTTTATTCTATTCTCGACGTGTGAATATTGGTAATATGATATGCCTTCGCTGACGAATTTATTCAGATAATTACATATTTTGATAATGGTATGAGAATGAATTAAAAATAAACAATTTCGAAGGCTGATCTACCTAAGCAGAGTTTGAGTTGTAGTTTCAACGTATAAACAACTCAAACGTTGATTATATATATACACATGCTTATAGACATATATACATATGCATGCATACACACATATATACACATATACATACATAAACACATACATATAAATGAGGTATCATTGTTGCATAATGAAGCAACTGACAATGTAAATACAATTGATACAAATAGTTGGAAGGAAGGAAAACTGGTGGAAAGAGAGAGTGATATTCGAAGAGAAGGTGGCGTTGGATTGTTCTACTAATTCAAGATACAATGGGATGTAGTTTATATGAAGTTTGGCTTGGGTTATATAATTATGATTTATATTGGGGGTGGGGTTATTATGCATCCATAATATGCAGTTATAAGTGTATAATTTTCTCACATCTAATACGTCTGATTTTTTGTATAGTGCTACAGTGAAGTATCTTTTTTTACGATTGAAAATGATTTTCAGGATAGTATTTTGCATTACCTTTAGATTATGTAACAGGCTTTTGCTGACGCCACCCCATATTATAATGCAATATCTCAGAACTTATTCTGCGAGTGAGTTATATATCATTGTTAGAAGCTTTTTATCATCGAGATTTCTGAGTTGGTAGAATTCATAAGATAATTTACTAAGTCTTTCAACGATCTGGTCTACATGTTCGTCCCATCGTAGATGTTGGTCTACATATACACCAAGATATTTCATGTTGCTTACCTAATCAACTGTTGGACATGTGCATATCATTGGGGTTTGGCAAACCGGTTTGTGTATAGTGAGCTTATTTTTGGAAGGTTGATCTTTATTTGTGGAGGTAAATGTTACGTTCTTAGTTTCAGCGATGTTTAGGATCGAAAGACTTGTGTTCAATCAAGAAAAAACAGATGTGAGTCCCCTTTCAGCTCTTTCAAAGACGTCGTCCCACGTATCGCCTAGAAATGACAGAGCTGTATCGTCTGCATAAGATATAATGCTGCCTTGGATGTTTTCAAGTTTGTAAATGTCATTGATGTATATTAAGAACAAAATTGGGCCTAGTACTGTCCCCTGTGGGACGGCCATGGTTATAGGTAGTGGATCACTATAAATATTGTTGATTTTAACAATCTGATTTCTGCCAGATGAGTAATTTTCAAAAAGCTCAAGGGTGACTCCTATTACTCCAATGAATTCTAAACGCCTCAGTAAGATATGATGATTGACAGTGTCAAACGCTCTTGCCAAATCCAAAAAGACTGTCAGGCAGTTTTTGCCAATATTGAAATTATTCCATATACTATGAATCAATTGAAAGACAGCCTTTTCTGTTGACATATGTTCTCTGAATTCAAACTGGCATTCATTTAAGATATCATTCTTGTCTAGGTAATAAACAAGTCTATTTTACAAGCATTTTTTGAAAACTTTTGCGAAATTGTATGTGATAGTTATTGGCCTATAATTTGTGGCAAATTTCTTGATGCCAGATTTGACTATTGGGATGGTAAAACAGTGTTTGAAAGCAATAGGTACATATCCTTGTATGAAACATAGGTTAATCATATGACACGATGGAGTCAGAAAGAGGCGATTTCAGTTTTTGATAAATTGAACTGATACACCATCANATATATATATATCCTTTAAAAGTCCACACTGCCCTTTCTCCGAACGTCCTTTCAGGATAACTGGCCGGGGCTTAAACTGGGGTTTTTGATGCCCGATGCGGAAAACATTCCTCTTGATATCTATTTGACTCTTTCCATTAAATAATTGTATCAAACGGGTTAATTCTTCATCCGTTTGTTCGGACATCCCGAATTTCTCCTGCTGTTCTAAATCATCCATTTATCATCCATGCTTTTCACGTTGTCCTCGAGCATGTTGGTTTTTTGTTCGATTTTGTCTGTGGTTGTATTTGTGACTTGACTAATAAATTCCTTACTTGTGAACAATTCGTTAATCGATTCTCTGATTAGATTTTGTATTTCTAATTCATTACTAGTACCTGGCATGTTGTTTCACTATAGATAATCACAGAAGGCACGAGTTATATTGTGCACTTTTTCAAACTTTTCTGCACCGTATCACTGGTAAAACGTGTTAAAAGACTAGAGCAAGCTAGCTGGCGAATATCTACCTCGAAGCTGAATATTATTATTACAACCGTTTTCAATATCTTTACTTCAGTTGAAAACAAAACATGAAATCTATGCAAAACACTTTCCCAACATTTAAACAAAAATTACGGTCTCTTGACACGCGTTTCGCTAACTGAGTTAGCGTCCTCAGGAGATTATTAGTCACAATAATTAGTTACAATGATCTCCTGAGGACACTAACTTGGTTAGCGAAACGCGTGTTGAGAGACCTTAATTTTTGTTCTGGAGTTGGAAAGTGTTTTCAATAGATTCATTTCACACCAGAGGTTCTAGTACGAACTATCAAGAACATGAAATGATTTTTGATTCATTCAAAAACACTTCATTGTGAGATTTCCTGTTTGCTATACAATATCTCTATCAAGCGTTTTTATACACACTGAATTCTACCTAATCTGCGCTTCATACAATTTTGTTCAGTTGAGTTGACTTCTGGTTCTTGCCCTAAACTTTGTATTGGCCAAACGGATGGAACCTTCTTTCGAAACAGATACATGGATCCAGCCACAACTATTAAATATTACATTTCGAAGAGAAAGGTTTGAAACTCATTCTGTTGGAATACTCAGAAAATAATAGGTTTCAGAATTGTGATTATTTGTGGATCTGTTCTCTAATGTGTGAATTGTGAGTTTATTATATGCAAATTGATATTTTCAATCAGTTTTCACGTGAACTCAACTCCATACAGTAGATTTCTTTAATGTCCCCCCACCTCTTTTTCTTTGAATGGGTCAACTCAAAATATTGAAATTTGGTGTAATGAAACTAATCCAAGAATACTTCATTTTGAAGTGGAATTGACATATGAAACTCTCAAGATGGCGACTGAGCGCCAGATGGGAAAAAATTTAATGGAAAGGGGGGTCTCGTGACACATCATTTTGAAGCTCTTGACGAATCCTAATATATGAAGTCAATATCTACACCTACTAGAAAATGGCGAAACATTCAATAATTTTCTGAAGACAAACATATTGATATCGATATTTCTAGAAATATACCTTTTTATCTGCCTTACGGCAATTCCAACAACCCGAAAAGGTTTGTTAAGTTATTTTTTGTTTATAAAAACGACGAAAAATGTCAGTACGACAATGAACATCATTGTTCAGTAGGAATATTCTTTTAATTTTTCGGTTTAACTAGTATAAAGGTACCACGTCAACAATATCTGAAATGGTCAATTCTCGTCCATTTGAAGAAAAAATTTAAGCGATTTTTATTGCCGGTGCGACGCGTAACTTTCACGAGACCGAAAGGATTTTCAATGAACGTTTTCCGAATGTCCTACCTGTAGAAAATATTTGAGCGAACTTGTATCCAAATTCACAACTACCGGTAGTGTACAAAACAAAAAGACCCCAGGTCATCCGTCCATTCCGCAAATACAAATAATTGGTGAGATGGTAGTATATCCTGAACAGTCTACTTATTCCGTCGCGAATGTTTGTGACATATCTCCTTCTACTGTGTGGAGACTTTTGAAAAGGAATAGGTATCATCCATATAAAATTGTAATGGTACACCAATCAACTGAAGATGACTCTGATCGAAGAACAGAATTCTGCGAAATCATGACGGAAACCATTAGAAGGCGTTTTATCAATCTCCACAATATTTGTTTTGTTGACTTAGTGACGAATGTACATTTTTTTTAAACGGCAATGTTCACAGACAAAATTGCTGTTATTGGGATGACACCAACCCTCACGTTTTCCGGGAAACACATACCCAATATCCAGAAAAAATTAACGTTTGAGCAGGAATATTGGGAAACCATATTGTAGGACCTCTATTTATTGATCAAAATCTAACAGGGAAACTGTATTTGAATATGCTGGAAACTACTGTTGACCTTCTCATCACTGAAATCGTCGAGGCGAATCCTAATGAATTCAATATGGATATTGTATTCCAACAAGATGAAGCACCACCACATTACTTCAGACAAGTAAGAAACTATTTGGATACTACTTTTCCCGGTCCTTGGATTGGCCGTCGAGATCCTACAAAATGGCCAGCCCGCTCTCCAGATTTAACACCCTTGAACTTTTTATGGGGTTATTTGAAGCAAAACGTGTACGAAACTAAACCTGATCCAATATTGGATATACGGCAGAGAATAACAAATATTTGTAGGGATATTGACGTTACTGTGTTCGAAAATGTTCGGCGTGAAATATCGAATAGGCTGTTCATATGTCAAGAAGTTCAAAGCAACAATTTCGAGCCTCTTCTGAACTGACCTCAAGCCTAATACTTCATATTATATTGTTAAATGTCAATGTATTCAGGCAATTATTAAAATTTCCACCATTTTGTAGTAGTTGAAAATATTGGCATTATATTCTAAGGTTGTGGAGCATTTGTCTGGAGCTTCAAAAAGATGTGTCACAAGATCCCCTCCACAATTAATTATTTTTCTCAGATGGCGCTCAGTCGCCATCTTGGAAGTTTTATCTGTCAATTTCACTTCAAAATAAAGTATTCATGCATTAATTTCACTATCCCAAATTTCAATTTTTTGAGTTGACCCGTTCAAAAAATAAAAGGGGAGGGGACATTGAATAAACGCATTATATTGTACTTGTACATTCAATGAGTTGAAATGATTTTTCGTTAAGACGTTCAGAAATATTCAATTAGTTTTCACCTAAACACAGGTTTTAAAAAATCTGTTTAAAATCTGTTTTTCCGTTAATCAGCTGTCGCCCCCATACGAACGATAACTCTCAGAAGTTAAGAAACTTGTGCGAGCTAAGGACTAACGTGTGATTTCCAACACGGTAAAGGTAAAGCTATAAATCATTATCTGGGTAGAAATTCACATGATTGGGTTTGTCAGTATATGAAGCACAGATTAAGAGAATTCATTTAGTATGAAATTGTTTGGTAAGGCTTTCATATAGCAAAACACGTGTTGCGAGAATTCATTTAGTATGAAATTGTTTGGTAAGGCTTTCATATAGCAAAACACGTGTTGCGGTTTTGTAAACCGTCCAGTGGAAATCTCACATTGAAGTGTTACTCTAAAAAGTATGGATTTTCATCAAGTATCGGCCAATTTCATCACATAGTGATTTTTGACTCAATCAATTACTAATTCAGCTGAACCACTACATGCATTTCAACAAATTTGAGAAACAGTTCAGCTCGAACCAACGTTCCGCTCCGGTTTCACACGGCTGCAATATAGTTTTTATTGCAATAATTCCAGATATTTTCCAAGAAATACAGTTTTTACTCACGACGTTTTTCGCGTGAACTACGAAATATAACTGATTTACCTGCGTATATAATAATAATAATAATAAGAATGAATGGCCTTTATTTTACTTGGCGGAGTTTAGCATACATCGCTATTTTTCCACTCAACCAAGCATACATAGGTAAATACATACAAATAAAATTAATTCTAACATGTTGAAAATAAACTGTTAAAAAATGAACTAAAACGTGAAATATTTTGAAGAATTTTGTTTTGGTTACTTGATTTCAATATCAATGAAGAAAGCTTTTTCATACTTTCTTCGATATTATTGTAGATACTAACAGCCTGATAAGAGAAGGGATCACTCGAAATGTTTGAATTTATGCCATGGGATAGAATATTCACTCCGATTTCTGAGACTTCTATCATGTGTATCGCGTCTGTATATCAACTTCTTCAGGAGATATTGAGGTTGCTATTTTATTCTGAGGTTATGAACGTTGAAAAGCATTTCTTCCGGGATACTGTAGCTTTCTTATGGTAGAAGATATATTGATATCACAAGGGTAGATTGAAAGAAGGGTAAATGATAATGTGATTGAACGAATGAAACATAATTTTCTCACAATGACTATTTTTCCAGTGACTATCGTCATCGAATCTGCCTCTGGCCAGGTGAGATAAGCTCATTTCATCAAAAGATTTTTTTTGGAAGCATAAACCATTGAATTGTTGTCGTTTCACTTTGTAGAAGCAATATCGATTGGTTTTCAGACTTTCCGACAACAAATATTTTTTACAGGGATGCTTTCAACCACTGAACTATTCCCATGAATAAAACTTTATTTTGGTAGACTAACTTCATCTCACCTGGCCAACTGCACAATCACCAGAGAAATGGTCGCTACAATTTTTTTCTGAGAAATTGTTATGCTTTATTCGCCCAAATGAAGTACTGATCCATCATTCTATTCGTGAAACACCAAGGCGGACTAGATACATTGTGGGGGTGACTGAAAAATCTGATAATTGTTTCACAATCAGAAAGCTACATTCTCCAGAAGTAGCCCAGAGCGCTACTCAGATATCTCACGAGATGTGTTTATATGCGGGTGAATAGGTTATATTCTGCAGTTTACGAGGATTGAAACCGCGGTATTGACTGTATGTGGAATATTCTGTAATAACGCCATGTATAATAAAACTTTCACAATAATAACTGACAATACATGAATTTGTTCAATCTGTAAGCCGTGGACTTGAACTTTGTTGAACGATACAATTATTACTTTGAATTGCACCCATGCAAAATCGAAGTGAGTTGCTAGTTGAATATAAACTTGTTAACGAATTTTCGTCCACTTTCACAGGATACTTTACAACAGATCGTCTAAGAAAGCTATTTTAAGTGAAAAGGTGTTGTGGTTTTGGAAACTCACAATGAAGTGTTACCTGAATCCCCAAGTCATCGGGTTAATAAAATACATAACCACTTCCACCAAGAATATCACATATGAATGTTTATGCTATCTAATATTTCTACGGTATGATGTCAATAATACTTTCATTCATTGCTATAATCTGTAACTGATCAGTTTAAAATGCACTGCATAATGATATGCAGTGTTACCATCATTAGTCCGAGAAAGGGACAATGAAGCAGAACCAGAGACCAGCCTCGAGAGTCACTATCAGGCGGCTCCGGTAAGTATAAAAATTTCTCAACCAGATTTCAAATTCACTTCATTTTTGTATTCACTGGGAAACAACACTTACTCACAACATGAAGACACTCATTTCCGGTTAGTTTTTGGGTACCCCATGCAAAAATTCAGTCAGGAAATCCACGATAAAAGTAAACATTGTACTAGAAGGTAAAAGCACCTAAAGGCTGACTCTCGACTAAAAGAGGTCAGATGTCAATCTTGCTAAAGTGCCCATCAGTAAGTTGAGGACCGCTCCCAAGAAGCGGGGGTGAATGGACGAGATGGGATGTTCTGCACACAGTAACCGTGTGGAGAAGATTTCAACTCAGAGCACTCAACCTGGGAGTGGGGCATGGGGAGAACATCATTAGTAACAAATTTCACATCACGGACTATCATAAAATTCTATAGTATTTTCAAAACCGATGCATTTTGTAGATGAATACTCCAAATTATTTCACCGAAACTGAAGACTAAATAATGCAACATAGATGATGGAATTAGAGTTCAGTCTGGCTTGAATCTTATTGACCATACTCGAAAATATATATTTCAGCAGATGCTTTCCTTCACACCTATTTGCATTCACGTAGAGAATGGATAACTCCTTTCTGAAATTATGTTTCCATCATGCAATTCATATATCTCCTCACGTAGCTGGTTTACACAAATTCATCATGCAGACGTCCTCGTGTGTTATTATCATGTTCCAGATCGCAGCAGTCAGGATCACAACGACTTTCATTTCCATTTCATAAACTGTTATATAGAACCCTTTTGGTGATTTTGTCTCGATATTCTGTAATGAGAATTTCTTAGGCGTCAATGTGTTCGAATCAGAAAGGAACATTCACAGAGTGAGCTGATTCATTACTTTGTGGTTTCAACTAGAGAATTGGAAAAAGTTATTCGTGGCAATGTTGGTATTACATATTATTCAATATCATTGAGTGTCATATTAACAGTGAGATAACTGGTAAGTGCGAAACTGAAAAAATACTGTCAGAATACTACTGAGAGACAGGAAAGCAAGAACTTTCTGTCGTCAAATACCTCAAGCAAGATTGAGGAAGCTATTGTATAGCGAAACACGTGTCGCAGTTATTGTGAATCCCTTTATAATGAAAATCAAACAATGAACTGTATAAATTAGTTTTTTACATCATCATGTGAAGATGAACTGAACTATTTCTAAACGCTAACCCATCTTTCTAATAGCCTTTAGAAAATCAAAAGGACAAAAAAGTCTGACATATTTGAGTCCCAAACTATACCCATGTCTTCCAGCTGAAATTCAAAATATTTCAAGGCCAACTATCACCTGAAATTGTAAATTTTCTCATTGCCCATTGCCCAGAACAACGATTCACATTCTTATTGACTAATCGTGTCATACATAAGAAAAACCTGATAATTACCTCATATTTTAATATGCCTCATTAAATATGTACACATCTTTTATATCTATCTACCTTTACATAGCTTATGTTTCTGTACCTTTCATTTCATTTCTAATAAACGTGTATTATCATTATTATTCATTGACAATCATATATATCAATGTCTCCTTGGTACAAATTGGTATAATTTTCACGCTTATCCCAAGGAAGTGATTTATTAAAAAGTGAACCGGCTGCTTGGAATAACATCTTTGTCGCTATTCATGTTAGCAAATATTTTATTATTGAATGACATTTTTCCAAGACCATACTTGAGCAAAACTTGACTCATCTTGTCTATGGAACTAGGCATCCTCATGTATTTGAGAGATTAACAGCATCGGGTTGTTGTTGCCTCATACATGAAACGGATAAGAGAAAGGAGAGAGAAGGAACAATGTATCTGAATGAAAGAATCCTCTATGCCAAAAAGGCCAAAGAAGTGCCTCAGTTACTTCGAAAATTTTGTTTTGAGAAAATTCATGCTAATTCTACATGTACAACAAGGAAAACAGCAAAAATATGTTCGGAGAAAACACTACATAGAAACGTAACAGACTGGACGTCACTTAGTGAATGCAATTAGCACTCCACACCTCCCATTTCTTTTTATTTTCTGAATGCAATCCAATCAATGTTCGATTAACAGTCAATTGACGTTTAATTGTACATGTACTCTTGATATTTCAAATTCTCCCAATTCCATAATTCAGAATATGGCAAAGTGAAAAGGTAATGTTGAAAGGAGGAGGGTTATATTCGTTGGTTTCAGGTATTTTCATACCAAAAACGGTAGAATATTAAGATATTCATTAAGTATCAGTGATCTAGATGGTGGACTAGCTGAACAGTAAACACATCAAGCTTACACGAATGTTTATGAAACTGAATTGCTTTTTATTCAACTATTCAGAAACCCACTGTTACAATGCTACTCCGTTTTGAGTAGATTCTAACTGAAAATTATATCCCACAGACTTGAAACCGATATTCAGACGAAGCACAGGTCCATATCATGAACGTATGTCAATCCCTTCTACTGTTGTTTCTTCTCGAATGCGTTTGAAACACAATGAAACATTTCAGACCAGACATTCCTTTCGCGTACTGATTTTTGAAGCAGGATAAAAATCATATGAAAACGGTTGTGTCTAATCTCATTCAATTTCATTCATTCAACTGGAAAATCCGTTCGAGAAAAACAAGCAATAATGAGTTTCAAGTAATCAATTAGGAAGTATCTCAATTTGGGACGTGGATTGTACCAATATACAGTAGGGTGATTCCTAAGTTTCAATTGATATATCACTTCTCATCTGCAAAGTAAAAAACATATTTTACTCAGCCTTCCGTTTTTCATGCAATTTTGTTAATCAGTGAAAGGCCCAATAATCGCAAGGAAAGATTCAATGTAACTCTGATTCAATTCTGTCAATGAAATTTCCTTTGGATTAGAGTGAAATGTGAAGTCGTGATTCTTGGGAAAAGTGGAGTGGTTTTATAAACCGAGAACAGAATGAAATGAATTGAAAACTATTGATCAATCCGAAGGAATCAAGTCAACTGAAGTGTTCGAAATACACATCTTCTTGGTCCATGAAATGTCAAAAACATTTTTTTTAAATCGCTACACTGAAAACCGTAGTATGTTCAAGAAAAGGATATCTATCATGAGTGATACGGGTATGGTTTAAATTAGGGAGAAGTTGCGCAATACATGAGTTATCAACATGCTGCTGAAAAAATCAAAAAGTTCTGTCTGTTTTGCTGTCTGTTTCGCTGTCTGTTTCGCTATTTTCTCGATATAGTGTACAATACTGAAAATCAGATTCTGACAGAATCTCGTTGAATCAGTTCTCAACAACATCAATGAAGCCTTCTTCGTCTTGATGACAATGTCAATGTGAATTATCCCAGTGAAATAATGAAATATTCAAATGAACACAAATTAATTCTGCTCAGTAATCAGTGTTCAAACGTAACGTAAATTTTTTCGTAAAATTGAGAGGTTTCTATTATAATTTTACTTCGGTTAATATTCGACACAAAAATCAACGAGCAATGCGATTATCAAAATATCAATGATCGATACCAATACTAACGGTTCAAAAACCAAAGAAGGCTCAGGATGTGGAGTTTACTCCAGATCACTAAGCCTGAGGATGAAGTGGGGAATGGTAAAAATTCCAGCGTGGTTCAAACAGAACTGGCTGGTATCTCAATCGCCACAAAAGAAATAACCAAGAAAGGAATTTCTGGCAAAAACATAACATTCTGCACTGATAGCAGACAAGCCCTATTAGCCTTGAACAGACAACGTGTTACCTCAGGGCTAGTACTAGAGTGCCACCAAGATTTAGCCGAAGCCTTGTTAGATAACAACATTATCCTGAGGTGGATTGAAGGGCACGACAGGAGTAAAGGTAATCGTATTGCCGACTCTTTAGTCAAGGAAGCGACTGGACTAAGAATTTTAGGACCCAGTGGCACCTACGGCCTGATGACTTCGACAATTGCGGAACTAGCCAAACGTCACACCCATGCTCAATCCCTAAAGAGATGGGATGGAATCAATAGATGCAATCTTGCCAGGATCACCCTGGGAAGCTGGCGCCAAAGAAATATCTGGCGATGATCAGCAAATATCTACGCTTATCAGTAGGATTTCTGACTGGTCACTGTCAACTAAAGAAACACCTCCATAATATGGGGCTAGTGGAAACACCTCTATGCAGGATGTGTGAACAGGAAGATGAAACTGTCAGGCATGTCCTATGCGAATATTTGGAGTTATCGTCATTACGATAATTTGTGTTCGGCGAGTCTTGGCCTACACCTGCCGATATAAAGGAAATGTCTCCCAGAGACCTGTCCACCTTCCTGGAAAGGACGGGATGGACGATAACCTAGGAGGACAACTACTTGGGAGGATGTACAATGGGTCACATGTGGCCTAAGTGTTGTGGGCCTACACTCACCCTTCCTATTCTACAAACCCAGAGATATCAATAATAACTAACTGATCTTGAATAATTATTTTTAGTAACTGTAATTAATTTGCCCAGGTTATGAATCTTTTGCCCAAGTGACGGTACTTGCAACAACGAAACAATGCGAAATCCACCTGGTGCTACTCATCCAAAATCCTTCAGAGTGATCTGTTTCTAACAAACAAAGTTATAATTTCTCTTGCGTACTATATTTCCGGCTGGAAATTCAATTACCTCTCTTCAATAATTTAATTATTACTTTCAAGAATCTGTTTTTTTCATTGTTAAGTAGAAAAATAGTGTCTTGCTATATCAATACATATTATAAATTGAAGTTCTCAGCAGCGTCTGTCTGAACTCACGAAATGATTCAAGGGGAAAGTATATGTGTATAATTTATTGAAGTTTTGTGTGAGTTGCTTAAAATATGTCGATGTTATTCGTGGGCGGTGGTGTTACCCTGCGATCTATCATCGAAAAAGCTACCTAATCTACTCGAAATATTTACGAAATTGTCCGTGATTTATTGTTAACAATAGCTTACTAAACTCACATTTCAATGTTCAAAATAATGGTTTTAAAGTGTGGTAACTGAAAAGCTTCAAATACAGACATGATATTATTTGTCATCGAGTTAATACGTTATGATTATTTTTTGAAGATGGTTGACAATGTTTTATGGTACATTTCATTATTTCGGATTTCCATTGTCTGATATAAAATGAAATGATTTGAAATTCCTGAAAGAATCAATAGAATTAAAAAGACCAGTTGAAAAATAAATTATAATAAGCAAAAAAAAATTGAAATTACAATGGAATGAAATACAAACAACAATTGAAAATTGAACAATTAACAAAAAAGTTAAATTTAAAGATTTCTAGCCAAATCACTTCACTTGTAATTTCAGTTCTTTTTGCTTGATATAAATGTTGAATAGAACTTGCCGATACTTGATGAAAATCCATATTGAAAAACTAATTGATACAGTTTATTGTATGATTTTCCCTATAAAGGATTTTACAAAAACCGCGACATGTGTTTCGCTACACAATAGCTTCTTCAAGCATAAACTGAGAGTTACTTCTAAATTACAACAATTTTATACTCTAACCTATTAGCTACTCGTCTTCCTAAATAATTAATCTACCTGAACAGGTCAGGTATGAATTCATCAACTATATCAATGAATTTTTCGAAAGAATACCTGTAAATATACCCAACTATTTTTTCTTGCAATAAACAGATTCAATAATGGCGAGTTATTCAATTTGGTTTGATCGTTCAAGAGATGTTGAGAGTTTTTGAATTTGTTTATTTCCATATTCTCCAACAGGTCAAGTTTCAAACCTTTCTTCTGGAAGTGGAGGGGTTTTTATTCCTGGTAAAACTCATGTCCCTCTGAGATTGAGTGAGTGGCATATGTGGAATTTATTTTCCATTCTGGAAACTATATTTGTGTTCCTTTATGTGGGCTTTGAACGCTCTTCTAGTTTGTCCTATATAAAATATCGGACATGACCCACACGATAATTCATACACTCCCGATTTTTCTGAAACTGAACTTTTATCTTTGTTATTCTTAATGTGCACGCCTGAGTTGTTGTTGATTTTCAGATTTTCTGCACAGCAAAGGTGTAAATTCGGCTTTCAAAACCAACAACATATCAGGCATGTACATTAAGAATATTACTGGAGTTTTTTCCCAACACCAAATCGTTATTTTTACACCTCGACACGTGTTTCGATCACCAAGTGATCATCTTCAAAGGGGAAGATAAAAACTAGAAACTAATGCGAGCTTATCCTATTTAGGCTATATAGGTAACCCATACAGGTATACCAACCTAAATTGATTTTACAATTTAATTTGTACACTACAAGATTTAAACAAAAAACCTCAAGGATTCCTAAAGTAAGCACATCTCGAAGTCAAAGATTTTTCACATACCTGTGCTCTATTGCCTATATTACAAATCATAACAGATTAAAAAAAACTGAAATTATGTCTAACTAATATATCAATAGGTAAATACATGAAATATTGGAACGAAAATAAATGAAATAGTGATAGAGAAAGATAAATCACATATTCTCACAAGTGAGAATGTACGTATTTACAAGTATAAATGGAAATGATTTCACAATTCATGATCTACATCAGCTTTATACGTATAGGTATTTGAACGTTTATTCATATATTTTAATTCACATCTGTCATCATTGTTCACCATATTCTGCACTGTTGCAATCTTTCTGAACAAGGACTTACCTCATAGAAGAGACAGCAACTTTACAGATGTGCAGACATCAAGGACCATATTAAGAACAAAACATTGAAATAAATATAAAATATATGACTTTCAATTACTCATAATGTATATGGTGTATTAATGATGAATGTTATGACCGACAGTTTACTTTGTGATGTTGTTTTTTCACTGGTTCTTGTTCATTATATTTTTATTTATTTTTCCATTTCAACTGACATCACACACAAAACGTCTTAACTAAGTTTTCTGTTTCATTATTTTTGTTCGAAGAATTTTATCCAAGGTCATAATGATTAGTTACCACCTGCAGTAGACGACTTGGCTCGGGAAGTTGATATGAAATTCTGTGGAAGTTGAAATAAACGATAAACGAGTGGGATTGACAGATCTTGCTTTATAGTACGTGGCATGACCACATTCATGCAGAGAAGGCTTCAATTGGTCTACCTACAAAATTGTTTCAGAACAATCCACAGCATTCAGAAGTTTCCCAAGTTTACCAGATGTTTCTCGAACATTTAAGAATGTTCCTGTATTTCTCAAAATATTGTGGGATGCTTTTGAATGTTCTGGAATTTTTGAAATTTTTTCAAAGGACAAATCTTCAGCCCTTATATCCTCAAAAGCACGCCTTTCAAGTGAAAACGGGTATTCTTTCTACGGATGAAGAAAAAAAATTAGTCAAATACAAAGTTAGTTACATTTTGATTCTCAACAAGTAAACTTTCGTTTTTGTATCGAGTGTTCTGAAAAAGAATATTTCTCTCAGTTTTTCTTCAAACTCTATCTTGTTGATTTCTTTGTTTTTCAAAAAGTGAGTGAAGCTTGTAAGTCTGCCATTTTATCGTTTTTCACCTATCAATCTATGCATCCACGGTCAGTTATTTGATCAGCTTATTAAAGTTCTTATGAATATTAAAGTTCTTATCTCTCAAGTTTTCTAGAGTTACCATTCTGGGGTACTTTTGGGGAAAAGTCAAGGTTAGCGATTAAAAGTTAATTGATTCCTCATCAATTGTTTTGTGTAATTTCAGTAGAAGAAGTTTTCTTATCTCTTTGTAAATTATTTTTGTTCTGTTCTTATGTAAGTACATAATATTGTCTCTTGACCTTTCTCGCCAATAAATCAGAAAAGATATCATCTCTTGTTTTATTAAGCAAAGCAAAAGGGTTAAGTAAATTAGCTCAGTATAACGAGATTGATCTTTGTCCTCGCAATAGGACAAAACACTTTAATCTAACAAGAAAAGTCCTAGAAAATCATCAACTCGTCTTATAAGTGAAACTCACCCTCGATAGAAAGAGTGTTACCGTTCGAGAAGAACTTTGTAGTTGTAATCTCAAGTTGAAATTCGTCAATAAGTATTTCGATATCGATTTTTAGAATTAGTTATTTTTCTCAACGCCCAAGACAGAAGTCTCCGATCAGTATTGAACCTACACATTACTCTCGTTTTGAAGATCTATCAAGTAATACAGAATAAAATTAATCAAGTTCATAGATCACTTTCTCCAATGCGAACTCACAGGCCAGCCAAAAATGTTACATGATCGTGTTATACGTTTTCATCATGTAACGGATAAATCCATTCATAATTATATCATCACGTCGTCATTTTGGAAGATTTGATCTTCTTCCTCTTAGCATTGTAAACGACACTGTGCTGAATTTGCTTTCATATTGACACGAATTATAAATGAGCGCACAATCACAAATAATCCAATAAATCGAACGTGGTTTCATTTCAATAAATATTGTTCTTCTATTCCGGACGAAAATAAATACAACCAATTGAAATCGATGCGGCTGTTCTTGGGTATAAATTTAATGATGTGATCAACACGAATTCGCGACGTTGTTCTGTGTATTAGATAATATTTTTATCATTTTATTCATAGTCTTTAACACATTATGTCTTCAAACTCCTTCGAAACTATTTATACACTTCTTTTCAGGCTTTTTGCATTTCCCTGTTGGAAGGAACAGAAAATTCCTTTTCTGTTTTCAATTTTCCTCCATTTTTATGCTCATGATTTAAAGTGTATAATATATTGTCGTCAGCCAAATGGGTTTTCCGCCTTTATTTATGAGAAGAATGTCAGACTTAAAATGTGTATTAATCTTTCTCAGTAAAAACGCCCTCTTTGCAACAATAAAAAGTCTCATATCATTTTTCAGTTACTTAAACATGTTACATTTTACAGCTTTGAATATAACCACTATCCACTATTTCAGGGTAAACAATTCATCTTCTACATTAGATAGTTTCTCATTGTGATTCTCACAAAAAAATTTGTCCTTGATTTCTATACGAATATGGCAGTTCTCAAAAAGAAAAAATTGTTTACTACTTGTAGTGAGTATGCAATATTTTAGGAATTTGTGGACGTATTGTATTGAATGGCATAATTATGTATGTAGTTGCTATCATAAATTGGGTTGATTGATAATTCATTGTGTGAGGAACAGTTCAGTGGATAGAAATGTTATTAAATCATCTCTCTGTTTATCCTGAATCTCATGACTGAAATGACTGATACAAATTCTTCGACATGTCCCTATGGATACATCGAAAGATTTGTGTTAAAACTTCGGGCTCAGGTCCCAAACAAATCCGTTGGATCTATGTGATGATTCTCAGACCAATGCTCATATATGAAGCAATTGCCTGATGGTCGGAGGCCTTATAGAAAACAGCCCAAGCGAAGCTCTATGGCTTACAGAAACAGGCTTGTTTGGCCATTTTTGGCACCATCAGTACCATACCGTCGGCAGTCATGAAGATACTTCTAGATCTACCACCTCTCCATATTTTCTGGAGAGAGACATCTAGTTAACACTGGAAATGTCAGCATTCCAGGTATGACCCTTTATAAACTGCCTTATACAGTACTGTTCCCGAGTAGAGAGTACTGGATCCTCCGGGAGAAATATTAGTTGATAGTTGTTGATTCAAAAACACCTTCAGGTTCTGGTGGAGATGCTTTCAGTCGCAGACCCAGGACAGAGATATCAACCTGCCTAGGATCCTATGCGACTGTTGCGGAAATCTATGCTATTGAAATGTGTGCGGAGAGATTAGTAGAATCAAAACTTATACACAAGTAAATTAAAATATTTTTGGACAGTCAAGCGGCGTTTGAAGCTCTTGGCACCTATAAGGCCACGTCTAAATTGGTAGGAAATTGCCAGAAACGACTCTCACGGCCATATTAGTCTGGAAGGCAATGAGACTGCTGACTCCCTTGTGAAGGAGTCTGCTGCGAGCAGCTTAATCGGTCCAGAATCTGTCATTGGCATCACTCTAGGCTTTGCCAAACAAACATTGAAGCCCTGGAAGGCAAGAAGATTCATGGACGTTTTGCAAAATGACTTAAAATTGGCTCACTCCAGAGCGTTCATTCACTCTTCGAAGCTTGAAACCAAACAGTAGTTGAACTACAGTATTGATGAACTACAATATCCAACCGGCCTTTTCATAGGTCACTGTCATTTGAATCAAACTCGGAAAGTCGAAAGTCAGGGTTGCCTCTATTTAGAAAATGATCTGAGCTGGGAGATCACTCACTACATGAACTAATCGTCTTCGTTAAGAAGATGGGATTTATTTGGTCGAGTGGGAATAGTGAGCCACAATAAACAATTACATATGGTGCTGGAGGATAGAATAGACCCATTCCCTTCTAACCTGAAGGTTGAATTTCCGTTTTTTGAAAATTGTACACACTGTGCTATGAAATGGAGGGAAATTCTCTGAAGGTTTTTGGTGTGGAGTTTTTAAGGTGAACTTGAGTTCCAAAACGGCAGTTCCCGTGGCCTGGCTAATTATGAATTTGTTACACGTGTTCTAGCCAAAACCGTTTCATTTCATGAAGTACCTGAGTTTTACCTATTCACTTAGTGTTAAACGTGTACCTGCGTTTGTAATGAATAAAATGATGAGCTATGTTCCAGTTGCCACATTTGAAAAAATATTCAGCATTTCTTTTCTGAATATTCTTCTAAATATTAATGATTGAACTCATGTCCTTCTGCTGAAAGGTGGTTTGCAAACGTGTAATTGATCTGACACACACACACTGCAGGTTTCCTTGTAAAAGCTGCGATTTATGTTGGATTCCATTCGCTGTAAATCACATTCATTTCGAAAATTCCACTCAGGAAATTCATTTCATATGGACTTCTCAAAATGAAAGATTTCTCAGATGAGCAGATGAATTTTGTTGCGTACCCTTGATACATAACACTTAGAGTGAAATGAAGTGGCTTTCCTTTGATGTTTCAAGCTATTGAGGTTGCATGTGCTATTTGAATCCCCAAATAGACGGATGGTTATTTTCTGGATACAATCTAGAAAATTCAGAGCATGCCTAGAAGTGGAGCGCTATATATCTGAGAAATATTTCAAAACACGTCAGAATTGAGCTTCATAAAGTATTATAAGTTGTCAAAATGTGTACAACTTTCTGGTTCGCAATAGAGTTCTGAGTTTCTTATGAGCTGACTTTGCTATCACAGCAACATGATTATGTGAAGACGAATTTATTTCCAATCTGACAACCAACAAATTTATCAACGTGACCTGGTATTATGTTCCGCCACAGCCACTTTCATCTTTAGAGAAATATACCCTACAAAGACACCAACTGTGATATCAACAGAAGACTCATCCTTCGATTATCAAGATTTAACTAAGCTTCCTAAGGCGATTGGTTGCAAAAGCAAGCATCATCATCGACCGCCGAACAGATTTTGTCTTCTGTTTTCAACTGCAGATTCCACTGCGAAGCAACTTGATGTACTGAGATCCAACAAAAAACGGTTTTGTTTTGACCTAGCAAGGGCTCACCAGTGGTGCCAGGCTGGTGATAAGCATTGACAGCTGATGTTCAGGCATCCAAATGGAAAGAAGAAACAAGTGTGTGGTCGCCAGCAAAGCAAAATACTGAATTTGTCATTTTTCCCAATAGATTGACGATGTGTGATAAAAAAAGTTGAAGTGGATATGGAACAGGGGGGGAGGGAATTCAAATTTTCCCAACCCCACCAGCAAAATTTTCCAGTTTTCGAAGAAATGAAAGCCAAGGGATTAATTACTACTATAATATATTAATTTTCTTACTTAGCTATCCAAATATTAGCTGAATGCTTATGCCCGTTAGGATATGCAAAACAAAAATAAATTTTGGTAATTATAAAAATAATAATGGAAATTATTCTACTTTGGACCAAGGTCCTTGGTCTTCCACCATATCCACCATGTGTAGGAATATTCAATTAAAATGAAAGGAAACAACACTTAAATAATATTGTGCTTATTGTTTTCTACTATTATTTTTTCTATCTTCACGGCCCGAAATTTCCAAACTTTTCTAAGTCGAAAAAACAGCAAAAAGTTGGGAATTTTGCAAAATAGTCACTTAAAAATTTGTGGACTGTAAATGACTGTTTTCTTACTTGATAGAAATTAAACTTTTTTGAAGATTCCAAACAACTCAGAATACTCTTCAAGTTATGCATGTTGGGAAATCCCAACCTTCTCCTGGTTCTTTCCCTTTTCTTATTACCTCTCCCTTTCTTTTCTCTCATTTTAATTTTTTTAATTTTTATTCAGTTCTCAACAATTATTGTATCTATCTTCATGGCCCAAAATTTCCCAACTTTTCCCAACTCTTCCAAGTCGAAAAAGCAGGGGGGTAGGCTCCCCCCCCATCCCCTCCCATGACGACGGCCCTGCTTGCAGATCATCAACGTTTATGCCAAAGGTATCTAAAAGAGAGCCATTGATGGCCATGAGTAAATTCCTATGCCAGACACATTCAAAGGTCTTGGAATTATCGAGCACGAGTGAGACACTTTCCGAGTTTCATTATTGCATCGTTCCAAAGGTGAGTGTGGTCTGTGGTCTGTTTTCGAAAATATGTGGATTATCAATTTTTTCCATGATAATAGGAGAAAAAACAGTAAAACAACTGTTGTACTCTTTTTTTTGTAATGTTGATCTTGGCATTTTTGCGCTGATATGCGTGATATAATTGAAATTATTATTTGAACATGATTTTGCAATTTTCCACAAACCATCTCATACGGACACTGTCATACATAATTTCTCGGCACATCCGTATCAGCATTTCGCAGGCATTGAATATTTCATTGTCAGAAAGTAATTTTCAGAGAAAACTGATTTTCATCAGATGAATTGCTGTCAACAACGGTTACAAGGTGTATATTATCGACCTATTTTTTTCCGGAAAACTACGAAAACAAGCCGTTTACCACATCTACCCCATTTCGAGTGAAGATAATGAGATACGACATTGACATACTTTGTTGAACCCACCAATAACATCTATCGTTTTGTTGAAATATTTGGACGTTACTCAAAACATAAAAGCGAATTCATTGAGAATAATGAAAACATAACTTCACTGTCTGATAGAACAGAAGTGTTCAAGCTGACTTGCGATTCTCGTCCAAAACTTAATATTAGCTTAACAGAAGATCAACTCCACATTTGCAAACAATCCATTGAAGCGCATGTGTTCAATCACGACTAGATTCAATAATTGAAAACAGTAATTGGTACACCAAACAGAATTGCATTATTTCTCGGCGAATAATCTGTTTTCTGAAGTTGAGATTGGTAAATAATTGATACGTGAACTCAAAAACTTTTCTTTTAGTCAGTTTGAATGTATTTTATTTGTGAAATTCCTTTTCTAGTCTTTGAATCTGTAATTATATTGAAATTATTCATTTCCTGATAGATATGAAGCCTGTTTACATTGCAAAATGTATCTGGGGCGATTTTGTTGCTAGTACCTGATCAGGTGGTGCAGCGGGACATTCTAAGGGACCTTGTTTGGCTATCCTCCAGTTTGGTTGTAATCTAGCTGCTTCCAAATCAGCCTGTCATATTGAGATAGGGTATCTGATTCTGATGAAGACTCATTTGAGTTTGTCTATTATCCAAACCGAAAAACAACTGGAGTTAATTTTAAAACCGTGGGATGAAAACAAAGGAACATTTCATAATGCAAGAAATGAATTCGTAAACAGACTTTATGAATATGAACTCTTCACAAAGATGTGTGGATCATGCAGAGAAGCCTTTGCAATTTCAGCGACATGATTGTGCCAAGACATATTTGTGTCCATTTCAACACCCAACAAACTTATCGCAGCAGAAATCGAAATTGTTTGTCCTGACATTATTATATCTGGTTCGTAGACATTCATCTTCTTGGAGAAAACTGACGTCTGACCTTGACAGGTTGGATGAGTATGTATATTTTCTGTACGTAACACGGATCCTGATTTTTCATGAAAGTATTACCTCATGAATGTATAACTTGCTAGGGGTGGATATATTATGGTTTGCGAGTTAATACTTTCATTGATCTCTGGGACATATAACAAAAATCGTCTCCATTTCATATTTCTCTATAAGGAATGATGATTTTGCATCCAGCAATGTAACCGAACACTGTATATCAAATTGACAAAAACTCAGATAGTGAGCATTATGAACTGTCTTGGCATCTTCCTCATTCGTAATCATTTCGAAAGTTCTGATAGCAAGTATAACCCTTCTGAGTTTTCGATTCAACAGTTTATTATGTGATGACCAATTCATTCCGCTATCGATACTGAAACCTCATTATTTTAAATAGCAAATGCCTCTTTCATGTCTCGACCAGCTCTTCTTTCGACAAGAATACTCAAGAAAAAAACTATCTCTGTTCTCACCTCTGTTCTCAACAATGATACTATCTGTTTCAACAAGAAATGTCCTTCTTCTGTCCGGTGAACGTGAGGTGTTTCCATAGATATATTGAATTCACATTTCAAACCTCAATGATGTAACCAACAAGTAGGTACTTGACAAAAATCATACTAATATTTACCATACTAAAGAGGTTTTTTGCTACTGCGGTGAGAATAGCCAGCCAAAAACAACTTTGAAAATACTATTTAAAATGTTGCATTATATTTGTTTAGCCCTGATACAAGTTGCTCACTAATTGTGAATGACTCAAAATAACATTTCAGTAAAGGTATATATGATACCATACGTATCCATACCTTAGATATTATAACGTTTACTACCACTATTGTTTGGTGGTTTGGAAAGCCACAGTACTAGTCAAGTAGATATAACAGATAAAAAAAATCAAAATATGGTCATTGTTCATCTCTATCTCAAATTCCAATAACGATTGAGGATTGAAATAAAATTGCTTCCTGGGAGCTATGCTTGAAAAATACGTTGAATTTCCCCTCGATCTCTTTTGTCCTCTTCTGTCGAGAGAGAAATATATTGTTTGGTCTCGTCTTGACCAAGACGAGAAGAGCAGAAAGAGACGAAAATCTCCTCTCTTGATGACTGAACAGATTTTGAATAATACATCGTATTCGTAATTATTTCATCAACTACAATTTATATCCTAATTTCTTTTTAAACGGTTTTATTTTGCTTGCTCTGTTTGTTTGGGTCAAATTTATTATTTGAAATTTGACTCCTTTCCTGTTAACAGATAGACCTGATATTTGGTACACACATTTACTTTGGATGACAATATTATGATTCAGTGAATTCTGTGTTATTGCAAATCCAAGATGGCCGCAGCTACAACATGGCGGATAACATATTTTTTCACAACTACCCCATTATGGGTATTAAATGACCGTGCTTGACTAGTAGTATTGTGATACACTTTGAAAAAGATGCGAATTCAAGATAACCGCAGCTACAAAATGGAGGATTACATATTACAGAATTTATCTGGTTGATGCGGGGATGATTCTGCAACCGTGTTAGGAATCACACGTTAAAAAGCAAGACCTCGTTAGTCCTTAGCTCGCACAAGTTTTTCAACTTCTGAGAGTTGTCGTTTGTATGGGAGCGATAACTGATTAACGAAAAATGCATAATGCATAATGGATGGAATCATTTTTGTCGAAGCAACCAAACTGGGTGAATTGTACGCGAGCTGAAGCACCCGCGTTTTCACTCTCACAAAATTCATAATCATTGGTGCTAAAGATTCGAGAGGTGAAACTTTTTCAGTGATTTTTTTATATTCACCTTTTTTATTCTTCGCAAACATCGAACCTGTCTTTCCTTGTTCAATTAAACTGTTTATACTTTTGCAACTATTCATTCGCGGACGTTCACTTGAATCGTAACTTAGACTGCGGAATTACGACTCAAATGACAACTCATAAATTTCTCAGCAGACGGACTCTGAAGCAGCGAAGTGACATTTCTGAGCTAGACTGTATTATATATTGTTTATTCAAATAAGTACAGATAAAACAATGGACTCACCATCATTCGTTTTTCATATTCTTCTTCAAGAACCGTGCCGTTGAAGTATCGTCGCTCCGCTTTGATGTCCGGAAAATAAAATCCGGGCCGACACACGCACTTGTAGCTTCCCCTTCTGAAACCCAATCCCGGAATTGGAACACACTGAAAAAAGAGATGTACGTAATTAGGCCCTTTTGACTCTTGTTGAATCAATTTCATCTGTACAAAGAGGTGACAAAAGGAATCAATACACTAATGTATATTAAAAATTCAAGTTTTTCGCCATGTTTGTCTGTTTATCTGAACGCGACAAACTCAAAAACTATCGAAGTGATTCATGAAAGAGGTCAATGAGGTAACTTGATGATATAATAAAGGATTTGTACCAGAATCATCTTACCAGAGCATAACTCAGCATGTTCACTATATATCGCGGAGATTACCTCAATAAACAATGATCATCTCATGTCGATGAATAATAACTTCAAGTATTTGTATCGAACATTGCAGTCATATTTTCAATTGCCTTCTCAAAAATCTAGCCTAGAATGTGCCTCTCTGAAAGGTGAATATGCGAAAGAAAGATCAAAATTTTTTTTAAAGTTGATATTCTCAAATTCACAAAAGAAGGATCACATGAAAAAAGGGAACCAGTAGAAATTCTATTGACGGGAATAGCTAAACATATTTTAGAAAAGTGATTGTGTTCCATTAAACTCCGTAGAAAATTGAACTTTGCATCTCGTACTTTTGTCGGAACTACTAAAAATTGAAAACTCTTTTGAAAAATCGACTCTCGTAGATCAAGTGACACAAACCTGTGATGATTGTTGGGTAGTGAAATATGTATAAAAAATATGTAATTGAAATATACATGAAAACATTTTAATATGTCTTAAATATACTTTTATTGCGATATATTACTTAAGATCTAAAATTATGAATATCAATAATAAATGTTTCAATATAAATTCAACCATGAATAGAAAATTAAACAATTATATTTTTGATGTTTCTGTTGATAACAAATAGGAAGAAGATTTCTGCGCTACTAGCTATCAGCTCATTTCGAAATACAATTTTATCAGTCTTCATGAAATTTATTCTTCAAGCAAGTGTTTGAGTGCACTGTTTTCCATAAGAATGAAACGAAAACTGATTATCAATTAATTAAAAAATATATGTTATGAAAATTGTGTTAAGTTCAATCTACCAAGAAACAGAACATTCGATTTTACCAACAACGGTACATATCAGAAATACGCGACGGACTGTGGCTGCTCATCTTTTGAGGTTCAACTCAGTACACGTCGAACCTGACTGTTTAAGAACTGCGTTCGTGTAGAATTAACTTCCTGAGAACGTTTTTTCGAACGGATTTAATCTCCAGCGATTCAAACCCAATGTGAATCGCTACTTACGCACAGGCATCGCTCTCAGAACGAGTTACGGATTTTACTGTAGTGCTCGTGTTTTATTCTTGAAAGAGAACAAAGAAATCATCTGAGTCTCAGTTTGAAATTGAAAATTCAATTGCAAATGATTGAATGATTTACACAATAACATATCTGTTCACACCTGACAATCAGTAGGTTTCATCCAACTTAGAGCTGGCAAACATTTATATTATTCTTCACTACATTTCTATTTGCTTGAAAAAATTCTTCAAACGAAGTCTAATTGAGGACTTTTGATGCTATTTTTTGTCAACCTGGCAGCAGTATCATACGGCTCTCATTTAAATCAACTTTCATTTTCGAAGTAGATACCTGCAGATACGAATATTAGCCTGTTCATATACGTTTCCAGGTCATTCTGTTCAGCCCTTAGAAAGGTCATTTCGTCTGTTGAAGCAGGTTTACTAACGTACTTTGTTCAAAATATTATAATACAGATCATTGTTAGGAATCACACGTTAAAAGGTGAGACCTCGTTAGTCCTTAGCTCGCACAAGTTTCTCAACTTCTGAGAGTTGTCGATCGTATGGGGGCAACAGCTGATTAACAGAAAAACAGGTTTTTTTCTAAACAGATTATCTTGATAACGAATGACGTTCTTGAAATAGATCAGTTCCGAAGAACTAAACTAATCAGGAAATATTTCTCATTCAACTTTTGAATAAGCATTCAATAGAATCAAAATTTCGTTCGATTATCAAATTTATTTTTACAGAATTTTTACAAAATAAAATCGTTTATTTCAAGTCTTGCATTTGACACCGTAGGGTACAGACGTGCGACGAGTGATAAGTGCAAGTAATAACAGTGAGTCAGTTTGGTGATTAAGAGTAGTAGTAACTAATGATAGAGAAAGGCAGACGGAAAACACAGAGATGCAGCTGGAATTTCCTGAAACTCAGATGGATGAGTCCACACCAGTAAATCAAACTATACAAGGACAAAAGGATAAACGGAAGGAGGAAAAGGAGCTTAATGAAAAATTTCCGGAAGAAGAATCGGAGATTGAATCACCTAGTGATATAATTTCACCGACACCGGGTAGTTGGGAGGACGTTACGAAGATAATAGCCGGTTTAAGGAAAAAAAAAGCTACAAAAAACAGATACCAGCTCCGAAGAGGAGAGGAAAAAGCCGAAGCTGACTATCAAACTTCCAGCAAAAGCTGGAACAACTTGGACCGACTGCGACAAGCGGAACATGGTAACATCTGGAAAGAACGAAAAGAGTGAACAGGCTAAAGATAGTGGAGATCCTTTTTTCTGAGGAAAATCTGAGTGAGATTTGTGGTATATACCGGTTAATAACGCAAGTATATTTTTTGTTTTTTCCCATCGTGAATATCCTTAAGAAGTTGATTAAAATATTAGGTATATCTAGCTATTTTATCTTTTTTCTTTTGAGATCCAAATGACGCACATAAAAACTACAGCTACTATTACCTGTAATGGTTTGAAAAATAAGACAAAACAAAGTTTTCTATATGATTTCATCAAGAAAAATGATATAGACTTGATTTTTGTACAAGAACTGAAAACAGAGGATTTAGATAACGTTTTTGGGTATTCTTTTCCGAGAAATGTTGGGTAAATGCAGAGGGAAACGGGAGAATAATTTCAGCAACAATCAATAACATGAGATATGTAAATGTGTATGTACCATCTGGATCTTAAAATTATAATGTGAGAAATATATTTTTTCAAAATGAAATCACAATGCATTTGAACTGAAATCTGCCGATGTTTCTACTAAGGGATTTTAATGCCATCGTACAACAAAATCAAGCACTGAATCGAACTAATATTTGTAAATCTTTATTGAATCTCGTGCAAGGGCTGCATCTAACAGATACTTGGGATTTAACTGAAAAAACTAAAATAGAATATACTTTTATTAGAGAAAATACGGCATCTAGAATAGATAGAGTATACATATCGCAGGAAATTAAAGATTCAATCAATAGATGTGAAATAAAGCCAATCGCNGATTAGGAAAGTGTGGTTTGTGAATACATATGTTATGTCTAAAGTAAGGTATTTTGCACAAGTGATCCCTCTCCCGAAAAAATATAGCCAAAAAATAACACAACAAGGGAGTTTATATATATATATTATTCAGTTCAGTTTGATCGTTCATAAGATATTGAGAGTTTTTAAATTTGTTCACTTCCATACTCTGCAACAGGTTGAGTTTTAAACCTTTTTTCTGGAATTCGAGTGGCTTGAATTCATGGTTGAACTCATGTACCTCTGTGATTAAATGAGTGGCATATGTGGAGTTTATTTATCCATTTTGAAAACTATTTCTATGTTCATTTATGCGGATTTTGAACGTTCTTCTAGTTTGACCTATATGGAACATCGGACATGACCCACATGATAATTTATACACTTAATATTTTCAATGTGCATGCCTAAGTTGTTGTTGGTTTTGAATGCGATATTTACACTTTCGTTGTGGAAAGAATCGAAATATTCCCAGTGAGTTGGCCTAAGTAGGTTGAGGTTTTATAACTTTCATCCTCATCTCTTTGAATTGGATAAACTTCTTTCGAAGCTTGGCTATATAACTTTTTTGATGATGGAGAATGTATTAGACTGTTATCCTAATCATTGTTGACGGATATTTGCTCATTTATGTTCAGTTCTTTATTGAAATTTTCATCAGACAAGAAAACATTTTTCAGTCTATGGATCATACTGTTGAATGCTGCTACTCTGTGCTGATACAGGTGGATGGACTAGTTATGAATGATAATATCTGTATGTGCTGGTTCACGATAAATTGAAAAATCATGTTTATTGTTAACTTTCGGTATTGACAAGTTCCAAAAATTTATTGTCTCTTCGTTATTGTGGAATATACCGGGATATAATCTAAATATCTATACCAATACACGAAACATCTTACCAGTGGGTTACTGTATATTTTGCTCTCCAAATCGCCAGAAAAATTTCTGCCAGAATAGGACTGAGTGAGTTTCCCATTATGAGACCTTTGCAGGATGAGTAAACAATTTCATTGAATTGAAAGTTTTTCTGTGACAAACAAACCGTAAGCATGTCTAATATTTCCTGTATCACTACAGAATGGATGAACCTTTCGTTCAAAAGTAATCGTTTCATTCGGAGGAATACAGGGAAACATATTCTTCACATCCCATCCCAATTCGAAGAGATGAGGATGAAAGTTATAGAAGCCTAACCTACTGAGGCCGTTCCATTACGTATATTTCAAATTTTCTTCACAACAAAGGTGTAAATATTGCTTTCAATACCAACAACAACTAAGGCATGCACATTAGGAATAACAAAGATGAAAGTTCAGTTTCAGGTAAATCGGGTGTGTATAAATTATCATGTGGGTCATGTCAGATGTTTTATATAGGTTGAACTGAAAGAACGTTCAAAGCACGCTTTAGGGAATACAGAAATAGTTTCCAGAATGGAAAATGAACTTCACATATGCCACGCATTTAATCACAGTGGGGCATGATTTCAACCATGAATTCAAACCCCTCCATCTCCAGAAACAATTTTTGAAACTCAACCTGTTGCAGAGTATGAAAATAAACAATTTTGAAAACTCTCAATATCTTATGAACGATCAAACTGAACTGAATGAATCGCCATTATTGAATCTGTTTATTTTCAGGTTAGAAAATTTCAGTATAATTACGTTACTTTCGAAAATTTCATTTCTTCATATAGATAATGAATATATACCTGACCTTTTCGGGTAGATTCATTCATTAGAAAGTAGGTAATATGTCAGAGTATAAAATGGTTGTAATCAAGAAGTAACTCATTACTATAAGCTTGAGGAAGCTATTGTATAGCGAAATACGTGTTGCGGTTTTTGTAAAATCCGTTATAGTTGAAAACATATAATAAACTATATTAATGAGTGAAATTGATATTTGCAAACGTCCATCTATTTGAGTAAATTCTATCTTAGGTCATTTTTATCTGTTTCTAGCTGTGGTACCCGGCTTCTCTCAGAAAGTTGATATGAGATTGTGTGATAGTTGAAATGAAAACATTAACTCAAAATTTTATGGGGTTGGCGGATCTTCCTTTATATAACCAGACAAATGGGTAGGCACATTCAAATGGCTCGCAATATTCTACCAAGTTGGACACTGTTCTGAAATGTATCATGATCACCTGGAATTGATTTTTCCTAACTTTGCAGGGTATTGTTGAACATTTCAAAGTTTTTCAGAGAATGCCGGGATGTTCGGAGAATGTCGGGATGTTCGGAGAATGCCGGAATGTTCGGAATCACTTCTGAATATTTTCAAATGTACTGAACTGTTCTAAAGTTTCTGAAGAATGGAAGTGTACTTCACTTATTTTCAAAATCACTTCCTCCAGGTAAAAACAGAAGCCTTTCTTATGGACAAGCTGATGTGACACTATGACAGACAAAAATACTCGTGTGAAGACTGATCGCTAGTATCATTATATTGGAAATATAATGACACCAGAGAATGTTGACTCGTCTGCAATACCTAGAACTAACTGGTTGGCTACAGTCCCAAATTTTCACAATATGTCGAGGTCACAAATTTCCAGGGGCATTTTTGTGATATTTTCTCAGTATTCGTTTTCAGATTATCATTTGAGGCCTGAGGTTTTCTCGAAAGGATTTTACACACTCCTAGAAATGTCACGAATCTCTTATATTCCACATTTTCAAACTCTTTTATTTCAAAATCTAAATTCGCTTTGACTTCGCTATTTCCACAAATGAATTTTTCAATATAGAGCTCGTTATCCAATCGAAACAAACGGTAATATTTCAATACTTAAGCAATGATGCTTTTCATTCTTTCATTTCCTTTTCATCGGAACATACGATTTATACTAATGAAAATCACAGAAGATAATATGAAAAATCTTCGACGTATACGAGGAAAAGTAATTAATGAAACATAAAAATATCAGGTGTGTATCGAGGACTTCTTTTGAAGAAGCCGCACACATGACTTGTAGATATTTCCAGATGGAAACCAGTAACTTTGTACAAGGAATTGCTCGTGTATCGATAATATATTGTTTGTGCTAGTGTCTTTTATTTTCTGGTGTGAAGTCAGAGGCGTTATCATAAATTATGGATGCACATTCACAATAGAGTCATCATTCATTTGAAATGTGGCGGAAAACTAATTGAAATGGGGGATAACGGAATGTAGTATTGTAAAGCAAAAGCTGAGTCGTAATGGACCTACAGCTACAATTTATTCAATTCAGGTATATTTCAGATTTGTTTCCAGTTTATGTTGCTTCAAAAGTTCACGAATCATCTTTCCAAATTCCATTCCATGTCTTCGTGGAGTGGTTTCAAATATATCAGGGCTAGAAGTTTCTGTCTCTGGAAAGTTCCAGGACAGTCAATAACTTTCACAATATTACAAAACACCCTGGAAAATTTCTGGAATGCGGTGATAATTACGAGGGAGTTATAGGTTTAGGTCATATCTTCGCATCAAGAACCATAATGTTGTGGTGATTCGTTGCTTCCTTGTTTTGGAAGCATACTGGAACAGTGAATTTTCATCGCTTTGATCGGCAAAAGTCCGTTGTAGTAATTTTTGAAAGTCGTACCAAGACGTTATTATCCTTGCTCCCGTGATGAAAGCTGCTGGGTCTTCTCTTCCATGAAACTGGCTCACTATGAGGCCACATGTTCCAATAAAATTTACTAGCCCTACTGGTTCACCTTCAAATTCTGGGATGGCATCCAAATAACATGTTTGAAAAGCGGTCATTCAATCAAATTCGCGAGATAATCAATTCCAATCATGAAGATGGTTACAAGGGATTCACTGATGAAGATTAAATTGGGATGAATTGGCAATCACTTGCATGAAATTTTATAGTATCTTCATCAGTCCAAATATTTCTGAAATGGTTGCCCAAAAATCGTCAATGGGAGATTGAACCAGAATCGTTTTCGCTTAACTACCGCCACTAGAGATAAAAATCAATTAGATGTTCCTGGTATTCCAACGGGTTGATTCCTACTGGTAATCCAATGACTGACTGGGACTTATAATGCAATGAACTGATCGGTACCGATAAAATCTGGTAATTTGATTGACACTGATAATTTGGGAGCTTCCGAAATTTTTTAAGTAAATTTTTTTCCGAAAAAAACAAATTTGAGTTACAGTTATATTTTACTAGCGATGTCGTAGTCTAAAGTACAATCATAACTGAAATGAAACTGAGGAAAACTCTTATTCATAATATTGGGCTGACTTGGGTAGTATTGCAGCGTCTATTGAATTCTTGGTATTCAGCGTAAGATATTTTATGTAAATGCGCTCAGAAATGGTCTTGATATCTCTATAATATGGTAGAGAAGTTTTTTTTGTTGACTAATGGCAACGAAAGATCTCATGAGAAAGTCAATTTCAATACTTCTTTTATTAAAGACTTGTTTATTTTGTGAAAATGTATGTTCTTGAATTCATGAACATGAATTTCCACAAAATAAACAAGTCGTCAATCAAAGAAGGAAAATCAGCAAGTCGAGCAACACTGATTACAATGTATTAAATATGACAGGTGAAATATAATACAGTAGAAATATAGTACAGTAGTAGTAGTCCTGAATCTGATGTTTAATAAAGAATGTGCTGAACTCAGGATTATACCTATATCAATTTCAATTGATTCTGAAAATTGCCATGATTTCACGGTTATTTCACCCTCCAAGGGTAAGACGAAGGGATGTTACTCAATAAAATGAAGATGATAGACGTTAATCAAATCATATAGATGATGCATGGAGAAATTATTCCGAAGAATATAATCCAAACATTCTTTGCCTTCTTTGAAAAATCCACAATAATAAACACTTCAAATATAATTTCTGGACTTGAAAAACTATTTCGATTGAACAGTAATTGATCATATTGTAGTTTCACCCGTAAAATAAATTTTTAATCATCTATCGAATGAAAGGTACGAGAAAGTTTCATCAAACATTGAAATAATATTTTCGTTCCTAAGTCAACTTCAGTACGACTCTATAATAACCATATTGATTTTGACTTCATATTACAGAATTTTCAAATTTACTTTTCTTATATACTCCAAATATTTTGTCAACAGACTTTCAATATGATTCATGGTTAAGCTAGAAGCGTGTAGGTTCAATCTACTCATATATCAGACGTTCGTTTTCTTGACTGCAATATAATCTTCCTTTGAAATGATTCAAACATGAATCGTTGGTCAAAATAGTTTCCAAAATACTAACAATTTCATTATACGGTATATCTCCCTTCGAATATCGCAAGCAGTGGATAATTTTTTCTAAAACAGAATCTGTTTACTGATTCTTCTTGACAATATCGTCAATGATACTGATGGCTTCAATAATTGACGATTTCCTCAGTTTCACTCAGTTAATAAAATTCCTGAATATCAACAATTTTCCACATCATCTTGCATACTGACATTTAGAAACCCTTATGGGACTTTTTCGATAATACTGCCATGGATTTAATGCAATGAGCTGTTGTATCTGCTGGAACTGATACGAGAGTTTTGGGGTAAACCTTTATTAATATCAACAGTACTCGATTTCAAAATGAAATATTTCTTCTCATATAGTGAATGACGAAGAAAGCGTGATTTTCAAATCCTACATATTTCAGTAGTGGTGGTTGTCTAATTTCACTGAAACCTTCATTAATAAGAGAATAATTTCAGTGTGTTCCAACAAAGTTACTCTTTGTGGCACATTATATATCTTGGAGAATATTCACCGTCGAGAAGTTTGCGTATATCTGATACATTGATATTATCGAATGTGCAGGCATCTCTCCAATGATAATGAAGTATATACAGCTTTATCTGAATTCCAGAGCATATGGGGAACGATGGTTGCGAAATGTGTTCCAAAATACTCTAGTAATAGTCATAACATCAGCAATGAAAAGAAAATAATCGGTATTTGAAAATAAAATCTGTGTCTAATCAGTGTCATGAAAAATATGAAACTATTATAAAAACTGATTGAATAATTTTTTCTACCTGGGTGGTATGAAACTCCAATAATATTATATTTATTACCGATGATATTTGTGAATCAACGTCTCAATATTTGGTGTATACTCCCGATATATTAATATCTATTTCAATAAAGAAAATTAGGACAAGGAAATAATGAAATGGGAATAACAGTTAATGTGGGGCGTAGACAATCGTATAAAAATATGAAAGCGGGGGTAGCTCACCAATCTCATGTTTTTTTGAACCGCTAGAGTGGTCTGAAAATATAATTTCAATATGTCAGTGACTCTATCATCATCAGTAACAATCGTGAGTGAGAAAGTGATATCAAAGGATTGATGCGGCGTTAGCTTCGATCATATAGAAGCGATTGCCTAATGAATTCAGTCTCATTATGTCAGCGAATCTGTATTTGTCATTAACAATGATTGCGAATCAAGTACATGAAGAATTCAACTAATTAATTCTTGAATATGAGGCGATTGAAGCAAAACCTGACCTACAATCTGTGGTAGCCGTCGTATCAGATGAAGAACAACAACCAGCATTGCTCAATCCGATCAACTGATGTGGTGAACTCACTTACATTGCGTCGAAGAAATTGAAGGCTTTCAGTCGAAGGCAGGCACACCTGCCACAACAGAAAAATCATCGCTCATACCTGATGAAGCACTCATGGCATCATAATTCGATTTCGAAGGGTTAAAAGATGATATAGAATATTTATCAAAAAGCTACAAAACCAAACATCTGAATTGGCTGAATTGATTGAACAAAAGTCCGATATTGAAAATCGCATTACACAATTGGAAACTCTATGTTGAATATATGTGAGGATCTACCTTCCGAAAACAGAGGCGATTGAATATTGGAAATTCAAAGAGGTCTAGGATTTCCATACGCAACGAAGTATTTTCTTTGAAGTTGATATGAAGTACATATGATGAGAACAATATGAATATGTTTTGTGATTTTTTCATTATGGAATAAGTAGCACTAATAGTTTTATTTAACGAATGGAATATTTCTGTTCATTCCATTTGTGATTTCTGCAACAAGAATGGAATAATTATATAACTGAGCATTCTCTTTATTTTTGAGCACCATTTTTTTTTAGTATTCTCATAACATAACTCATAATTCATATAAAATTTCAATCATAGCCTAACATTGATTGGAGTGGTTTTTTTGAAGATATCATAGCATCGATAAATATGATGAACTGCTCCTATGACTTTATTGAACTCTTCAATTTCAAATTTTTTTATGACTCGCATATGAAAATCATATCCGAAATAAAACAAACTCGCATATGAAAAGTACACCTAAAATCACACAAAAATAACTTTATTTCACTTTTTTGCAACCAATTTCCAAAAATATCTGATAGCAATTGTTTCCTGACTAATCCTGGTTATTTTATTGTCCCAATTACTCTTTTTTCTTCATGACACCGAGAAAATATCAAATTCATGCAAAAACGACATGAATACTTATTGCAAGACATGTATTTTTATTGCACTTATTTTCAGAGGGGTGGGAATATACTACGTCTCTAGCATATTCAGTGAAAAATATTTTCAAACCTTTTGTTTTGTCTACACCCCACTCACACCGATTCACTACTTGAAAAATTCCATTCAAGCTCTGATTTCCATTGAGGAATATATATGTACACAGCTTAAATTGAATTTGAACCTGTCTCCCTCAATAAAACAATAGTTTCTCTATAACATCTGTATGAAGTCCAACTTGTGCAAGCTGGTCAGAACTACGGTGAAAATACAATCCCTAGGTCTTGTATGAGCTGGTCGAAACAAGGCTGATGAACATTTGGCCTTCCTGGGGATTCACCATACATTGGTAATCTTGTTCACATGTTTTCAACATATCTGCAAATCACTCAAATCGGTAGAGTGGTGAAAGAGTCCCACCGGTTGGAATATCAAAACGGTTTCGGTCTTCATCATTATGAACGTTGGAATAATGAGGTGTTGGCCGCCTCAATTCATTAGTGAAGAGAGGGGTCATAGACAGAAAGTCGAAAGGGGGTAACTCAACCATTTGATCTTAATTCTATGGGAATGTCCCCAATCCTCTTGAAGGTAAAGAAACGCTGTTGTTCAGGGTCGACAAGGCTAAACATAGGACGAAGAAAAATGATTCACTGCTCAAGCGGTTGTGTTTTCCATATGTTTTAATTTCGATAATGTAAATGCTGGCGTCAAATAAAGACCAACTTAGGAGTCGGGTCTTGGTGTGAAGGTTGCAAATTTTATGTCAAATGAATGATTGAACTGAATATCGTCATCGTTGAGTTTCTTATCACAATAAATTCTTCTTTATTTGAAAATATCACAAGTAAACAGTTTTATTTTTTTCAACCGCAAATTATCGAGGTTGGCTTTTTGCATTCTTCTTCAAGCTAATCAATATGCGACTTGTCATGCGATAAGATATTGAATTTGTTAAGGTTACTCGGGAAAAGATTTTGAATAACGTTCAGAGAGTTGTTGTTGAAAAATATTGAAAGGTATGTGTAAAGGCACGATTTTAGGAAACAATTGCACATTCGGAAAAAGAACCCACTCGACATTGGGTACAGAGATATTCATGTAACATGGGAAGCATTTGTATATAAAATTTCCGAGTAAAACTGCTATAGACAACTCCCGAATACGAATCAAAAGTGCTTCGAATCAAGTACACCGATAATGTAATGTCACAAGGTAATAAATTTGATGACGCTAAACAAAAAGAGACTTTGAATAACTCTCAAAGAAGTGTTGTCGTTATGACCTTGGAAAATTATAAAAGGGTGAAGGCAAGACGTTAGGAAACAATTGAATACAGGGAACAACCTGGAAATAAAAAATCCACTCGAACATGAGTACAGAGATATTAATGAGCACAGAATATTTGTATACAGAAGTGCCGAATGACCGACAACTCTTCGCTATATACGGAGCATAAGTGCCTCGACTCGAGTACACGGCACACCTCGCTGTCAAAATCTCAAAAGTAACACTGCAGTAGATCCTTGCACCGCTGTGTCCTTGTTATGAGTGAAGGTTCACGACAATTGTCTGCTCACCACACTTCTTCAAAAAGCACACCCTTACCCCTACACCGACACCATGAACAGAATCTTGAGGTAAGACTCCATGTTCAAAGTCATAACGTATGGAAGTGTGACGTCATCGAAAGCTAATTCAAGATCACATAGCTCAAGGTCATATGATGATATTCATGTTGCATCGTGTCACGAGGACAGAGTCGAATTTCAAGGACAAATCAATTGTTCATTGTCAAAGTGTACGTTGAAGGTTCTGTTGCATGCACAACGTTCAGTGTCGTAGAATATTATTATTATAAATTATTACGTCATATTTGTGATGAGAGGCCAAGAACCGGCTGCTATTTTCTACTTGAAAAATATTCAGAAAAAGTTCAGCAATTCTGCAGATATGATGTAACAAATACGTGCTTGTGTAGTATTCAGCCTGAAGTTCATTGTCTACCTCCAAATATAAGTCATTTGTCAATATTTTTAGCAACTCAATTCAAATAACAATCATCGTAGCAGTGTTTCAACAGAATGGTATGTATATAAGATTTTCATAGAAACAATCTAGCAATGGAATGAGAGTGCTAACATACAACTCATGTCGGTTCAGAATCCGAATTATTTTGTTGAATTTTCAACTAATTACACCTTTTTCAGCTGCGACGTGAGTTTAACAGATGCAGGCATTCTCCTTGAGAATATAAGCAAATTTTCTTTGGAAATCTCATGAGAGATTCCTTGGCAGTTGATAAAAGTTAACTTTGACGTATATAAACATTTTCAATAATATTGTTTCAGATATGAAAAATCCCCAGCGTTTCATTCGACAGGCGGGTTCATGAACCCAAATTGGAAGCTATGTGGCTACGTGTTGGGAATCACATGTTGAAAGGTAAGACCTCGTTAGTCCTTAGCTCGCACAAGTTTCTCAACTTCTGAGAGTTGTTGTTCGTATGGGGGCAACAGCTGATTACCGGAAAACATATTTTAAACAGATTGTTCAACTGGAACTACCAAAACCAGGATTAATAATTCAGTGGTATAGTGTGGAAGCATTTTGTGAAGATGGAAGAAACATTCGTAGTCATGTTGATTTCTCATGTCACTTCTATGATATTTATTGGTGATTTATTAGTAATCGAAAATGGGAGTGTGAAGAATCTCTATGAAATTATAGCTGATGACAAAAATCTCTTTCAGTGAAGTAATATAGTGGCCTGAGATCAGATGATTCATTCAATTATCTATTCATTACCAACTATTCATATGGGAAATGAGCATTCAGGAAACTTCGTGAAAATATTTTTTCTTCTGACAGTAAATCATTTTTTTTTGCGATATGCGGTATTACTTTCAATTCAAATATCCTGAAACTGAAAAACAATCCACAATTGGTGAAACTTATATTCTAGTTTCAAACAACTGTCCCCTTATTTGAAAATCTAAAGCAGACTGGCTTGTATCTGTGTATTGATATTCTCTATCGAAACAAAACTTTCGAAAATAATCGATTAGATGATCATAATCAGGCTTCTCTCAATATTATTCTATCTATTACAATATCTGTAATAGATAGAATCAACACAAGGGTAATGTAATCGTTCCGGTAAAGAGCGGTCGAAACAACTCTGTAATTTATTTATATATTTATTATTCATACAAACCCTGCGGTTTGATTACATGAATAAATGAGTAATTATATCATCCGAAATAATGAATTATATATAGTAAAATCAAATTCACAAAACTTAAATATTTAGAAAATGTAGACACCTAAAAGTTGTTATACCATATTCTTCAATATGTGAATTGTATAAGGACTGATACACCTTTGTAAGTTTTTTTATATAATATAGAGATTGAGATCAAATGACTTAAAATTGTTTTGCGGAAGACTGATGAAAACTGTCCATTCTAGAAACATCAATATATTGAGTTGATTTGTAAGTCGAAATATGTTAGGTAATCCCAAAATGTTGAATGATGGAGGAATATTAAACATCAAAATCGGGCATAATCTTCTAGGTGGCATGTTAAATGAAATTGAAAACAAAAGTTTGGGGGAGTTTATTATATTATTGATAATATTATATAAAGATACTGAAACTGAGAATTTTCGTCTATTTTCGAAAGATAATATCTTAAATACATTCTTGAGAGTTGTGGATCTTGTTGTCTTGTAGTCAGAATATACTTGATGTTCTTTAAAGTATAGTAATCTCAAATATTTATGTTAAATTTTTTCTGATCTATTCAAATTGCTTTGAGATTCCGTGAAGCAAATCATAGAGCCAAACTCTAACCTGCTCCTAACCAAGCTATAGTACAAAAGTTTGAGCGTGTTGATATCTTTAAGAGTATACGATTGTCTATGTTCTCAATGTGTTTGTCAAATGAGAATGTGCTATTATAGGTATGTAATGCCTAAATCTTTGATTTCAGTGCAGCGTTTCAAGCTTTGACGTTTTGAAGTCTCTGCGAATATAAGGCCTTCTGATGATATTAGTACTTTAAGCAAGACATTATTGAGGAGTACAAAAAATAAACAGTTCAAGGTTGGAACCTTGAGGCACTCCAGAATTTGCTTCAAATTTTCTCGGTGTGATCCCATTATGTGTAGTCTTCATATATCTGTTTTCTAAGTAACTTTCAAATGAGCAAATTAGAATATCGTAATACAAAACTACTCAATTTCACTAGTGATATGTCGTGATCAACTTTATCGAATGCCTTACTGAAATCAGTATATATGACATCGAGCTGAGATTTACAATTCATTGACTCAAATACATGATTACTAAAGAGAAACAGATTGGTGTTAGATGCTTTTTTTGACACAAATCCATGTTGATGAGATACTATATTATTTTCCACATGTTTATACAATTCGCAATATAATATTTGTTCAGAAAGTTTGGCGGGGCACAAATAATTGATATAGGCCTATAGTTTTCGATATTCATTTTATCACCGGACTTAAATATGGGACATACGAATCCTGTTTTTCCGACTTATGGGATTATACTAGTTTCCAAAATGAAGTTATAAATATGAATTAAAGGCTGTCGCACCTATTCACCGCAGGCCTTCAATACATAAGGTGGTATATTCCACCAGTCCCCTCTGACTTTTCGGATTTTAGCTTTTTCAGTGCTACATCAAAGTCCAACTCATTAACCGAACTCAGTATTAGTGTATTATTTGTTACGTCCGTGTTGAGGCTATTTTGTCCGCATGCACTGACGAGAAAAATGTTAAAATGATTGGGCGCTTTTTTCCTTTGTTACTTCTACTTCATTATATTTAAATTCAACACTATTAGAATTTTTTCTATCACTTGTTATGTGATTCCAAAAACTGTTTATGTCAGAGGTTATTTCCTGCTCTGATTTATTAATTTTTTTCCTCAGTTCTGATTGGTTAGTTACCTCTCTTCTTACTTCTATGTATTTATAATTGAAATAAGTCGATATATTTTTCAGTTTTCTATAGTTCTCTCTTTCTTTCAAAATACTTTTCATGTAATTTGTGAACCAAATGGGATACATTCTAGATTTACTGTGATGAACATATTTTGGCACACATTCCTCAATAATGTTATTTCAAATGCTACAGAAATGATCTAATGCATCATAAGTAATTCAAATTGGACTCATTACCATCAAGCAATATGACACTATATATTACTGCTACCAATGGGCGAGCAAAAGATGAATTAACATGGTATTTAGTGAACTGATTACTTTGGCTTCACGTCTCAATACATAATTGTTCAAGCATAATTCCAACAACGACAATGATTCTTGAGTCCCACATTTCCAGAGACAATAGCACATTAATTAATGAATCCACAGTATGCACAACCGCACAACCAGATATTATTTCGTTGTTTCACACCTAAGGAAATTATTTGAAGTTAGTCTTCTCTACCGAGCATTAATAATTTTGTAAATAACAAGACAACCAGATGGTGAATCAGCCGTCAGAAATATTAGAATGATGAACCAGCCTGTTCGTATATAATTCAACCAATGTTTCTCTTGTTAAGTTTGCCGGAGTGAAAACATTCAGCAAAGTTTCTCGAAAACAACTTTTCGAGTATTTAAACGACTATATAGAGGTACGACGGGTTGTTGAATAGCTTTTAGGTTCGCAAATATTGGTAGACGAGGGGTGGCCCTCAGGTGAGAATGATAAACAATAGGCGACTCATTAGGGATCGCAAACCAATAGGAAATTTTCAGATTCAATAATTGCATGGATTACCTCAAGATAAAGTGTAGAAATGGAATCAATACGTATAATAATGAAATTGTAACTGATGGATGATTTGCTCTACTCATTCAATCGACCGTTGTGTGAACCGGTGGTTCGAGCCGCAAGGCCGTACGGTCGATTTTCACTTCCTTTCGGCCAATCCGTGTTAGCAATCACACGTTAGTCCTTAGCTCGCACAAGTTTCGAAATATGAGAGTTGTCGTTTATAGGGGGACGACAGCTGGTTAACGTAAAAACAAATTTCAAACGGAACAGATTGTTATCTGTTTGTCTGTACGCTCGTGCGCGCTTATTTCAAAAACGGCTCAATCGATTTATAGTGTCACAGTTTGTCGAATTTGAAAGCCGTGGATTTTTGGAGTTTCTTCCTGACGTTTCGCTGGCGCGAGTGGCTAGCTTCTTCAGAGGTTCAACCATCATGTTTTGCTGTCAGATGACTAACTTTTAGGCTTCGTAAAGCGTATTCATGCCTTATCAGGTAATCAGTTGTATTGGTACCTGTATTTGTACCTGTATTTGTACTTGTACCTGCTCTTGAACCTGAACATTAAGAATCTTGGTGCCTGTTATTTCATTTGTTATTCTCGAATTCATTTAAATGGGGTTCCATATTCGATTGAGGTTCACCGCTTCTTCTTTTCTGTTGAAATTTTCCGTTTGTTTGTGGATCTCTATTGCCTCCTGTACCAGTTGGCTATAGTATCCCTGGTTGGGGACAATTAGTTCTGTTTTCGAACAAAATTACGTGGTCTCCTTCACTAAGTGCGTGTTCTGCCACAGTTGACTTGTCCGCTGGGCCTAGTTTGCAGTTCCTTTTATGCTCTTTCAGTCTTGTTCCCATGAATCGTTTGATGTAGTGGTTCCGATATATACCTTCCTACAAGTGCACGGAATGCTGAGTATGGGTCTCTTTTGTCTTTAGCCGACCTGAGGCTTTGTTGTATATTCCTCCTGTTTCGATGTCGTGCTTATCCAATAGTTTTCCAATTCTGTCCGTGACCTTAGGTATAAACGATAAATATGGGCGTGCAACCATCTGATCCTCTTTCGCTTTTTGAACCGTGGTGCTCTTTGGTTCCATGGCTTTCCTGATGTCGGAGTCACTGTATCCATTCGATCTCAAGGTCACTTCAAGGTGTTTCAGTTCCCTCTCCAGATGTTCTAGTTCACATATTCCGTTCTTTTGGCTAGGATGGTGGTTCGATAGTGCGTGCAAGTATCTGTCTGTGTGGGTTTTCGATACACTTTGTGGGTTGGTCTGGCATTACATCGTTCTACTAGTACATCTAGAAAAGCTATCCGTTGTTCCTGCTCAATCTCTGAATTTTATGCTAGGGCGTTGGACTTTTAAGTGGTTTAGGAAACGGTTCAGGGCGTCTCTTCCATGTTTTCAGATAACGAAGGTGTCATCCACGTAACATAGCCACAATGTCGGCTTCAATTCAAAATTTATCACTGGGCTAAGTGGACTCCCCATCGCAACGCCATCTAGTTACTCATAGAACACAGAACTGATTGCCCCCAACCAGGGATACTATAGCCGACTGGTACAGGAGGCAATAGAGATCCACAAACACACGAAGAATTTCAACAGAAAGAGAAGTGGTGAAAATCAATCCAATATGGAACCCCACTTTAAGGAATTCGAGAATAACAAACAGAATGACAACAGGCACCAATACTGTTAATGTTCCAGATTCAAGTACAGGTACAAGTACAGGCGCAGGTACAAATGCAGGCACAAATACAGGTACCAATACAACTGATTACCTGACAAGGCATAAATAGGCTTCACGAAGCCTAAAAGTTAGTCATCGGACAGCAAGCCATGATGGTTAAACCTCCGAAGAAGCTAGCCAGTCGCGCCAGCGGAACGCAAGGAAAAAATACCACAATCCACGGCTTTCAAACTCGCAAAACAGTGACACTGAAAATCTCAGCCGCGAAAGTCTAAACCATTTTGTTAATCGATTTGCTTGCAGTTTTTCACTGTTGTATTGTGGTAAGCTTCAATTGATAGCAAATGTTCGATTCATTTCAAATGGTTCACGAACAGAAAAGTAATGTCAATTAAAAAAAACGAAAAAATTCAAAAATGGAGATTTCAACAAAATTTTTCTCATGAGATTGAAATAATAATCATTCACAGTTTCTACCAAAAATTACTTCCTTGTAAATGTTTCAGAAAGATGATGTTGACGAAAAAGTATCTACAGAATGTCACAATTGACAGAATAGCGGGTAGTCACCGAAAGCAATTTCCTAGAGAATGAATTCCAGTATTTAATCGAAAATATTTTCAAGAAATGTCCCCACATAAATTATCGGCTGCAAAGAATATTTTTATGAAAGTATGGGAAGTATATAGAGCTAGGAGGCTTTCGATGAGAGGAATACCAAATTAGTACAAGAAGTTTTTCCCTGAAATATAAATTTGTTTGTTTTTTTCATCGAACTGTTTTCATCAAATCTATTTTATTCATTTTCTCATCATTTTATGAACATATGCAAATCTTAAATCGAAGTGAAGTCATCAATCATACTTATCCCACTCGAAAAAGAAAAAATATTGGACAACGATGTACAAGCTTCTTAGCTCAAACATTGTAGAATCATTTTCCTCCAGAACCCAAACTGATTAACAACATCAATTTAATGTGAACTTACAATTTGAATGCAAAACACTGATAGACTGTTTTTTAGTCAACAACAAAATATGATGAAAACATAACTTGTAAATTTTAAATTATTCCATGCTCTAATCTGAATATTGATATTGAAATTCATGATTCAGACTAAATGCGTCGATTGTTATATAATTTTCTCGAATTTGAACTCTCACTTTTACTGACTATGAGCGGAAACTTCCATAGTTCATTCCATACTTCATTTTGGAGCATCATCACATCAGTTAGAGATTCTTAATGAAAATTTCCGTCTTTCAACTGCAGTGGTGAAAGTATTTTACTGTTTTCATTATGATGATTTCGTCTTTCAGAATATCTTAGTAATTTCATTGTATGACTTTAGTTCACGGGTATGTAAATAGTCAATTGTAAAAGTGAGAGACCACTAAGTTCTGCTGCAATTATGTACTGAAGAGAGCATATGTGAGGATCTGAACTGGACTGATAACTTCTCTTCAAAGATTTTCTCATATTACTCACTACTCACTCAATCAACTCGTTGCTTCTCTGCCAGAATAAATTTGATGATTCATGATCATTCTACCACTTAGAAGTGGAATTATGAAACATCTGGAATTTTGGGAACTCCTCCAACAGGGATTTCTTGCCTTCCTAGTCACTAGATGAAACCGTTTATGGAAATCTCAATGGAACCATAATTTCATCTCTACTACTAATAGATGGCTCGATACAGCAAATTTACTTGCCGAACAAAATGTATCTCGCTTCACAGTTAACGTTCAGTGAAAAACACCATTCAATTTATATCCTGTACAAACCACATCAGATTACTGCCTGGAAGCGAATCATTAGTACTGAAATATCAACCAAGCTTCTGGTCCAATTGAAGTACTTGTTATCGTACTTGAAAATGAGCCACTAACTTTGTATCATTGTTATGTGATATCTTTAGCTTCTTTAAAACTATATCTCAGATGAAAGAGATATTTATTTCCTGTTGGACTATTCAAATCGAGCCTATACCCAAAAAAGGCGAAATAAATCTTTCTAAAGACTATGGACCAGCTGCCTTATCATAAGTAATATCGAAAATCATGAAGAGAGCTGTGAATCAACATATCTCCCAACATTCAAAGCGATCATATATGAAAGTACAAATGGAACCTCTGAAGTGAGATGAATCAAAAACAAGCTTTGTTCTCACACACCGGAACTGCAACCGGAACTGTTGGAGCTTTGATGTTTGGGAACAGTGCTTGTTTTTGATCACACATAGTTCACAAGTGAAAATCAACGAATGATCTTATTCATATCACCACATATATCGGAAAATTCAGAGAGTTTTGGGCTGTTTTGACTGATATTTATCAGGCCTTCGACCGTTTCTGCTATCAGAGTTCATTATTGAACTTCAATGTTATAAGTTGTCAGAACATTTATATTCGTGTTTTTTCAACTAGAAAAAAATATGTAGTCAGGTTCTTCACAAGTAGCGAGACACTTTAACCACCCAGCGATTCTTTTAGGGATTCACGTTGTCTCAATTTTTTGTCTACCGAACATCAAAGATTTGATGAAAGGTAAAACCGAAACCTCTGGCGTAAGATACATTCAAAATAGGCAATTTTCCAAACACCAGAACTATAATATTTTCACGCGTTTCACCCACCGAAGTGGCGTAATTCGGAAGATTTGATTTGAGGTGGCAGAAATCAAATTAAATTGGATGTTGAGAATTTTTTGGTTCAAGTGGTTCAAGAAGTATACTAATATGTCTTGGCATATCACGTTACTGAAATAGTAAGTGATCTTAGATTCTCAGAAATTTGGATCACTATTTCGAACAGTAAAGATGTATTCTCATATATAGTGCTCCTTAGACTGCTAGATTATATCCATAAAGGAACATCTGCCTGAACATCATGAAAAAACAGCAAAATACAGTTTCCCATCACTGTAAACTTCGAAGTACACTCTTCGAAAACACTTATATTCAAATGATTTTTTGAGACGGTTTCTCCAAATCGATATAACCTACAGCAGTTCATATTCCTCACAGAGCGTTCGGAGGACTTTTGTGTAGTGCTTTTCAAAAATCATAGATGTTGAAGTACAACTGTGCATTATTTCTATGAAGTAGTTCTTCCCCCCCCCCCCCCCCCATACGTAGTTTCAACTTAGGTGAAATCATGAATTTACTTCTCGAGCTATTGTCGCAGAACGCCAATAATTGTCATCATATCTTCAGAAACTTCTTTACTGTTTATTCAACTTTTTTTCTGTAAGATGTCACCTAACTATGGCTGAAAATGTTTCAACCAAAAAGAATCTGATAAGTCGAATGGGAAAGGTGTATTTCTATGCTCACGACACCGCAATCTGTGAGTTCTATTCAGTTCGGTCAAGAATGTCTCAAGAAGGTGAACGTCTAGTCGTCATTTCTCCATTCTCAGGAGCCGAGGCAGGAGTTTTTATCGACACCTAGCTGATGCTCTTCCATTTACGTATATAAATATAACGACACGAATTCTCGTTAGTAAGTGTGGGATGAATGTGAAAGGGTCGCACTTTGTTAATTATTTTCGAATATATCCTACATAAATTTTCCAAATGAGCAAATTGTATAAGTATAAGCAAATATATTTGCAATAAAAATGAAAAAAAAAAACAATAATTTTTATCCTTGATTAAACCAGAGCCCAAAAAACAAAGCATTTGTGAACCAACAACAGATATCACTGTAGGAACTAGCTATCAGTAGTGCTAGGCTGAATCATGAATATAATGATCCCATAGACGACGCGACGTCTCAGTGAAGGGAGATGCTATCATTTCTTCTCAATCAGGCTTGTTGTTCAAGAGCAGTGAGTCCGCGATAGAAAGACTTAACGGATTTTTTCTGGTTTGGACTCATGGCTATACTGGTTTGGAAGGCGATGAGGCTGCCGACTCCCTTGCAAAGGAGGGTGCTGCAAAGAAGGGTGCTGCAAGCAGTTTCATCAAACCAAAACCTGTCATTGCTCACTTTATTTGCCAAAGAGAGATTGAACGCCTGGATGGCAAAAATATTTATGGATTTCTGGCAGAATCTTCCAGGATTGGATCATTCTAAGGCGTTCATTCAACCTTCGAAGCTTGATACCGAACAGTTGCTGAACTACAGTAGAAATGAATTACGATTTCTAACAGGCCTTCTTAAAGGTTACCGTCATTTGGATCATCATATGCAGAGACTCGGACTGTCGGAGGACAGTATGTGTCGCCTCTGTTTGGAAAATGATGAAACAGCGGAGGGACCGCCAGGGACCGAATCAGATTTTTAGAGTTCGGCAGAGCTGTACTCTCCCCATCTGACCTGTTCTCCCCATCTGTTTGTTCTATCTCTGGATAGCTTTCAGAAGTATTCGAAAACTCAAGAACACCTTTTCACTTGAATAGTCAAATCATCAAAGAAACCATTGGCTTTCTTGTTGAACCTTTGACACAATTAATGAATCGCTCTTTCACGGAAGGTATCTTTCCCGATGTATTTGAAATACGTTAAGTAGTGCCTATCTTTAAAAAAGGTGATCCCAATATACCAGACAACTATAGACCTATCACAATTATACCCATTTCAGGAAAAATCCTAGAAATTGTAATTGAAGAGCGCGTTTTCAATTATTTAAACAAATACAATCTCCTTCATGGCACGTAAAATTATTATGTATAATTATTGATAACTCACTCAAATGGGAAAATCATATTGACTTTCTATGCAAAAAATTGTCAATTCAGCTCTACCTTCTTCGCCAGCTGAAAAGATTTATGAGTACCAATACATTACTAACTGCGTATTACTCACTATTTCACTTCTATTGAATGTATGGAACTCTCTTATGGGGAAAATCCTCTCATGCTCAAAAGATTTTCCGTATGCAAAAAAAACACTTAGAATAATAGCTGGAGCTTCATTCAACGAAACATGAACTCCTAAAACTTTTGTATGAAACATTTTTGTGTATCTCTTTCAACAAACCAGATATTGCCTGTCACATAAAATGTGGGACACCCGGTATATATGTCGCTATGTGATGTTCTGTAGCACCAATATTTTATTCTACCTAGCTGTTGAGTTTTATTTCAAATGATCTTTCAATTTTGTACTCAGTACAGTGTGCATCTGCACTCTTTTTGACCTGTCATAAATGTATTTATTGTATGCATAACATAATTAAATACATTCTGTCTGTCTGTCTGTTAGAGTTCAAGTATACAATAGATCAATAGAGGAAAACTCCACAAACCCATACACAATTGACTGAGAAGAATCAAAAGAAGAATTACTATAATATTGCATACAACCGGGAATTCTTGATTTTTTTTCTTGCACATAGAAGGCATAGGCGGTTGTGATCTTAGGTTTATTGTTAGAAATGTTTTGTAGCTTTCATGTGAGAAATTTTCCAAATTAATATCAATAATAATTTTTCAAATGAACCATCGTCTTAGTTTTTTTGTCAACTGTCGTAGGTTTGAACACTTTTATCATTCATAAAGTGTTGTATAACAAAGGAAAATTGGCGCGTCTAAAGTTATATTTATGCCACGAGGAATTGAAAATTTGCCCGTTAACATCATTTGAAGATCAATGAACGAAAGTTTGAATTTTTCAGAGATTTTCTATTAATCGTGAGGTTTGGAAACTGACTATATATTAAATAATGTTTTCCTATAGGAATAGGAATTTATTATACCCATATCTAAACATTCAATGTTATCATAACTGAATTGAAATTCCATTGCATTCAAATCAATCGAATGTATCGCAGTGTGTATGTGATTCTGTTATGCAGTAGACGTTTCTTAGATTGAATTATTTTTGCTATATAACAAGGATAAGAAAATATATATTTTGAAATGAATTCTTGAAAAGTCTATGTCTTTTACCGTTTCTACACAGTAGAATTGGAGAACAACTACTTTCCAGGATGATACCATTGAATAATATTCATTGAATCATATCCGACAGACATCTATGCAAGTTACACCACAGAGAAAATTGCAGATGTTTCTTGTTCATCCAGCGGCAGGACTCGACTCACATCAAGGCGGCTTGACTGCATATATGAAACCTGATAGAAAGAAAGGAATTATCCTAGGTGAAAATAGTTTAACAGCTTTTCTGTCATCAGTCAATAGTGTTTCTAATCTCATCGATTCGATCCTTTCTTCCATATGTACCAATATCAAAGACGTTTTTTATGCTGAAGGTGAGTCACCGCAACTGATATTGCTCCTCCTACAGATAAAAAGAAAATACAAAGTGCTTGGGACCAACCTCTTCTGAATATTATAACCAATTAACTTCTGAAATCTTCACGTGTGTATGATAAGGCTCGTCTGAAAGCAGCAATGATCAAGGAATCGGGGAGCTTGGCTGAATGCTTTATCTGTTGCATCTCTTGGAACACTATTAGACGATGAATTTTTCAGAATAGCAGTAGGACTTAGGATGGCTTCATCTATTTGTGTGCCTCATACTTGTGTTTGCGGTAGTATAGTTGATGATAAAGGTACACATGGCTTGAGTTCCAGAAGAAGTGCAGGGCGTACACCTTGATATCACCAAGTGAACGACATATGGAAACGACTTATGTTGTCAGCGGATGTTCCTGCAATTCTGGAAACCTTGGGTACCAGTCGAGATGATGATAAACCATATAGTATGTCTCTTATATCATAAGAATACGGTAAACCTGTGGTATGGGACTTAACTTGCGTTGACAAGGTCGCGGCTTCCCATCTAGATGGCTAATAGTACAATGGACAATAAATTATATGTGATATACATTAATGGAGGATAATCTTGCAGATGTGACAGAAATTAATGAAAGATATTTTCTCGATAAGTACAGAAAAACAATTGTGATTTGTCATTTGAAAAACTAGTGACAAGAGAAATATAGATGATCATCAACAAAAATCACTTCTGGATTCTGTATCAAAAATACATGAACATTTCGATCTCAACAATTTACTTTGTGATAATTAGCATAGTTTTAGATAATATCAATAGAGTTCAATCACAACACAAAACCATTATTTTTAACACCTCGACACGTGCTTCAAGTGATCATCTTGAAGAGGAAGATCAATATTACTGGAGGAAGTTTAATCTTCCTCCAGTAATATTTGCTACAGAACTTTGTCAATTGGGTCATATCGTACATTAAGACCGAAGGAATACTAGTGAGATGCAATGGACATGGAATCCAAGTCATTTGCAATTCTACTGGAAGTACGACATGAGTCGATTTTGGTACCGCTTTTGTTTGTTCTCTATGTAAATAATTTATCTCAGTTTATCTCAGGTACCCATCACAACGCATGCTCACAATACGAATATTAAAATTTCAGGCGACTACATAAACGGATCACACAATGGATGAGTTCAGTTCTTGGTGTCAACAAAACCGCATAATACTTAATATATCATATGCAATGAAAATATTTCTTCTCATTGAAAATGGTCGGAAATTTCTAGGTTAACTCAGGTAATAGAATTACCTGGGATTCTTATATAGACATTGTTTATGCAAAATTTAATGCAGTCTTCTCTGTCATGAAACACACGACAGACTGCATTACGTCTGCAGCATTGTATACGCCATGGTATATCCACACATTTCACTAATAATCATGATCTGAGTCGTCCATCCTGTCTTTTCCAGAAAGGTGGGCAGGTCACTGGGAGATATCTCCTTTATATCGGCAGGTGTAGGCCAAGACTCGCCGAACACACACTCTCTTATTGACGATAACTGCGGGCACTCGCACAGGACATGCCTGACAGTCTCACCTTCCTGTTTACACATCCTGCATAGAGCTGTGTCCACTAGTCCCATATTATGGAGGTGTTTCCTTAGTTGACAGTGGCCAGTCATAAATCCTACTATTAGGCGTAGATTTTTCCTGGTCATCGCCAAATATTTCTTCGGCGCCAGCTTCCCAGGGTCGCCCAAGGTGATCCTGGCAAAATTACATCCTTTGATTCCATCCCATCACTTTGAAGATTGAGCATGGGTGTAACATTTGACTAGTAATTGTCGAAGTTATCAGGCCGTCGGTGCCACCTCGGGATAATGTTATTATCTACCGAGGCTTTGGCTGAATCTTGGTGGCACTCTAGTACTAGCCCTGAGGTAACACGCTGTCTGTACAAGGCTACTAGTGCTTGTCTGCTATCAGTGCAGATTGTTATGTTTTTGTCAGAAATTCCTTTCTTGGTTATTTCTTTTGTGGCGATTGAAATACCAGCCAGTTCTGTTAGGACCACGCTGGTATTTCCTCCCATTCCCCACATAATTCTTAGGCTCAGTGAACTGGAGTACACTCCACATCCTGAGCCTTCTCTGGTTTTTAAGCCGTCTGTATAAATCCGTATTGCATTTGTATCATCTGACTCTATGTTCTGCTCAATTTGTATTTTGTAGGGTTTATAAAACACAAACCTGGGTTCAATTGCATCGCTTGTTGCCTGCAGCAGAGGTTGCACAGTAAGCGCTTCCCGCTATAGGCCCAGTCTCAATTGGCCCATTTCTACTTCAAAGTTTATAACAGCCGCGCGCAATCGTACCATGGCCATTAACGCAACCTCCTTAACGTACAGATCCATAGGGGTCAGACCCGTGATTAATTCCATTGCCGCGGTTGGTGCTGTTCTCATGGCTCCTGTTATGTTTGAACAAGCCAGTCGCTGTATTTGATATAATTTTTGGATGGCCGTTGCTTGTAGAACTGTCGGTATTGCAGTGTAGATCCAGGTGACCACATGGGGTGAAACACCCCATGCGCGTACCACTGTCCTTCGGCATTGATCATAAGCCACGAATGCTTTTTTTGCTCTACTCTGTAGATGTTAGTTCCATGTTACCTTCTTGTCGAGGATAGTACTAAGATATTTCACCTCTTCAGAGAAGTTTAGTTTGCTTTGAAGATTTCCAGCCCGTTAAACTTCTTTTCCTGGTGAAAAGGACCATCTCAGTCTTCTTGGGATTGATCGACAGTGAGAGTTCCTCACACCATGTTTCTATCAATTTCAGCCCATCCTGCGCTCTATTGCACAGTGTGTTTATAATTTTGCCACTCTGCAAGATAACTATGTCATCTGCGTATGCAATTATGTAGAATCCAATTTTGTTAACATGATTAATCATGGTATCCAGAACTATGTTCTGGAGGGGTGATGAGAACCCTCTCTGTGGACATCGCCTCATGACCGGTCCTTTCACTGTGATGTCTTCTACATTAATACTTATTCTGTTTAAAAAATCTGTTTAAAATCTGTTTTTCCGTTAACCAGCTGTCGCACTCATACGAACGACAACCCTCAGAAGTCGAAACCTGTGCGAGCTAAGGATTAACGAGGTCTTACCTTTCAACGTGTGATTCCTAACACGAGTTGGACGATAGCAAGTGAAGATCGATCGTTCAGACTAGGGCTTGAACTACCGACCAACACGGCAGTCAATTCGAGTGAGTGCTCTACTAGATAGCATCTTGAGTATCCATTCTCCCACTACCAGGGGTACATTCCTGGAGTGTAGTTGCTGGGTGATTGTTGGAGAGGTTGTTTTATCAAACGCTCCCTCGATATCTACCCAGGGTGGATTCTTTGTTGTCCAATGATTTCTCGATTCTGCCAACCACATGGTGAAGGGCCGAATCAGTAGACCTTCCCGGAGTATATGCATGCTGATTTGGATGAAGTGGGTTGTGAACTAGTACTTCATCTCTTATGTATCGCTCACATAGCCTCTCCTTGGTTTTTAAGGAAAACGATGTGAGACTAATTGGTCGGAATGCTTTTGGTAGGGTGTAGTTCATCATACCTGGTTTGGGTATAAATACTACTCTTACTCCTCTCCACTTACTGGGAATATACCTCAGAGCTAGAGAGGCTTGGTGACTTGAAGGGGGACAAGCCCGATATATTCCATCCTATTTTGTCCTCATCAATTAGTGCACCAGCAGATTGCCAGTCGTATTGTGAGGGTGATGTTGGTAGATCCGTCCAGTTCGTCGTTCCAGGAAAGACAGAACCTGGGAAGTGAGTTACCATAAGAATCTCAGCATTCTCCTGGAGGTTGGCGACTTTGTCGCCATTTTCCCTCGTCAGGATGCCGAAACTCTTATGGTGGTCATTTGAGAGTGCTTTCTGTAGCCTAGAAGCTAGTGGGAAGTCTTCGACTGCCTCACAATAGGCTCTATAGGCTTGTCTTTGCTTTCTTCTGCAGACTTTTTTGAACTCTCTGAGGTTGGCTTGATATATACCCCAGTCCTCTTCGAGTCTTGTACGTTTTGCCTTGTTAAAGGTCGTTCTCGCTGTCTTCCTGAGGTGTTCCAATTTAGGGCACCACCATGTGTTGGTTGTGCCATCTGTTTGAACCATTCTCATCGGACAGGATTTCTTGTAGGCAATGTCTATTTTGTTGTGGATAGATACCGTTAACCTTTCCAGTTCTTCAGTGTTGTCAGGAGTCAGGATCTCTGTTTCCCGCAGAGCTCCTCTCAAGAGTCGATTGTACAGAACTACATCCGTCCTCTTCGGGTCAAGGGATTTTACAGTGGTCCTGAGATCCTGGTTTACCGTAAAGGTCAGCCAGCGATGGTTGAAATATGGTCCAAGACTTGCCAGTCTTGGATTCTGTTTGATATTTTGGCTGTCGTAAGCGTGATATCTATTAATGTTTGGCTACGGGCGTTAATAAATGTCAGATCCGTGCCTCTGTTCAAGATTGTTAGATCTTTCTTAATTATATATTCATATAGGGACTTACCTCGGGCGTTGATATCCTTGCTGTGTGTCATGTCATGTGTCATGTATGACAGCAACCCTTCTTCGAACTTACATATTCATAGCACCAGACATTAAAATCTTTTGAGAATATCAAAACACAATCACTCTGTTCAATAAGCTGCTGAAAAAAATGAAAAATGAAGATATTTAAACATATAGTGGAAACTATCCTACTTGGAACAAACATGAGTATCTTAGATTGAATATTCTGTATTCTCTTCAACGTAATGTCTTGAGTATCTTTTTCCTATTTTTGATATATTAACATGTGAGAAAGGTTTACAATGACCATAATCTTCTATCAATTTATTAATTTTTCATAATAAATTTCCGTAGTTTCAATCATTTTTGTCTTACTTCACCTACGTACTTGTACCTCACTCAGTCAATTGATATTATTATTATTATCATTTGCTTGAAGGCACATCTTTGAAAATCATTTGATTTCACTCATTTTCATCAGATAAGCTTGGTGCAAGAGGGATATACTTTTGAATTATTTCCAGAACAAGATAACGATTGTAAATTCATTTTAATCGATTGAAGAAGTCTATTTCATTCTTCGGTGTAAATGTCTTTAAGCACTGGCTAGCTATCAACAGCTCTACTGTTTTCATACAGTGAAATAATGTCGAATTATTTATTATACACGAAAGGATATGCATGAGTGTTCTTTTAATCAAATTGCACGCATATTGATCGATTTTGCTTGGTATTTGGTTGAGATTTTTCCAGACAAAGAAAACGGCAATACGAACTCTAAAAACCTTGTTTTAAAATTCAAAATCCAGGATGAATGTGGAATATGGGCATTCATATATGTATATTTCAATCGGATCAATGCTAATGCATTGAATCGCTGTAAAACTCTGTAAACGCTGCTCAGTCTTGAACACTTGTATTGTTTCAATGCAAGGAGAAAAACGATCAGGTGTTTAACAAGAAGGGAGGCCATAAACTGACCACATATTTTGCTATCAAAAATAACTTGATTGGATATTACTTACCTTATGCAAACGTGTACTCAAAAAAGTAACAACCTTTGGAAAGTACAAAATAAAAATCGATTTCTTCCAATATTTCATGAATTGTTCAACATTTCGTGATGAAAATGTATCAACGGCTTTTTCATCGTAAGAACATCTTCTTCAGATAAAAACTACGAATTCTGTTCAGCCCATAATGATTTTAGGGGAGTGTAAAACCTTTAAAACTCACCACTTATGCGTTAAAATCAAATCAATATTGTGACACCATTGGTTTATTACATCATTCTGATTTTTTTTAATTCGAAGAACTTTTTTGAAAAGCCTGTTTCATTCGAGATTAATCATCTTTTGTATAACAAAACAAACATTTGCTTCAACAATCACATACTGTCGATTAGATCTTTTGATAATTGATCATTTTGAGAGTGTTGAGAAAAATAAATTTTTCTGTTACAATGATTCATACGTTCGCAGAAATCGCAGACACGCATTCAAATCTGAGTCAGTTTGGTCGGGGTAAAAAAAGGTTTCAGATGATTATCTGTAATTCTGTTAATCGCAGGTAAATGCCAAGGAAATACGGCAGTTGCTGCAAAGCGTTATACCTAAAGATGTCGCTATCGAAATACACCAAATATGCCATTATTTCTTCTCATTGATCTTCGTTTACAGGCCATCCAAAAATGGATACGAACGTTGAGGTGATTTCAAAGTTTGTCGAAGAGAACCTTGGAAGCAGTACAAGAGTAATAGCTACTCAATTAGATATATTGGTTACATGATAATTTCGAGAAGATTGAAGAAACAGCAGGTCCATCACTCAAGACTCGTTAAAGAATTACTAGATGAAGATTATCTTGAAAGAATGGTATTTTGCGACTGATTCTTGACGAAAAACAATCGAAATATCGTACCGGACCCGACTGCATCAATTAACGGAAAAGGAGAGATCATCTCTAACATCACACCACAGTAAGGCCTCTCACTTGTATGGACTTCCCAAAATCCACAAAAAGGACATCCCGCTCAGACCGATCATCAGCTCCAGAGATTCGAGTAAACTTGTATAGATCAACGTCGACGACACCTTCATAATATGGAACCATAGGAAAACTGAACTATACTCCTTCCTGAAACATATCAACAGCTTACGACCTTCCATCACTTTCACAATAGAGAAGGAAGTCCACAATGAATTGCTATTCTTGGACATATTGGTGGAGAGGACACTAAGTGGGAAACATCTCTATACCGAAAACCCACAATATCTGAACCACGCATCCAACCATCATCAATCGACTGAAAGAGGAATCATCAAGACTCAAGACTCTCTTAGACCGTGCTTTTGGGCTCTGCAATACAAAGAAAGGTGTTGAGAAAGAACTAGACATCATCAAAACTGATCTTCAACGAAATGGCTGCTCCAAAGCGATCGTGGAATAGACTGGCTAAAAGACAGCAGGAGCCTTGCAAGAAAGAGAACCCGTCACAACCAGTGCTTGCACTTCTTGTAATCACGGACTGTGATTACAAGAAGTGCATTCACCTGATACCCTAAGAGTGCAGAAAATCCTATATCGGTGAAACTAAGAGCCCATTGAATGTTCGTATTGTCGAGCACAAGAAACACACTCAGCGAAGGGAAACCAGCAAATCAGGAATAGCAGAGTATGTTTGGACCCATCAACATAACATAGAGTGGTCACAAGCTGAGATTATACACATGAAGGACCATTGGGTTAGGAGGAAATTCAAAGAAGAGGCATATATGTTGTCCAACAATGTATTCAGCCAAGCTAACGTAGAGATACGCAACATATGGAAACCTATAATCAAGCGAAAAATGGCCAACTCCCGCCAAACGGTCATCTTCCACTAAACCGGTGAAGCGGAAAAAAAAAGCGGAGATAAGTGAATGTACTCGAGTGACCCATCTCTTGGAGGAATTGATCTAGTCAGCACCCGAAGATGATTGTGGATACTAACAATCGAAACGTCGTGAAGTAACTTGGCTTGGAATCTCTTAACTTTCTCCATTTTTATTTTTTGTTGAATTTTTGTATTTTTAATTGTATTTTATTTCATTATTTCATTTCAGTTTTTTTTTTGTTCAAAATAATTTTACTTTTCGCTATTAATTTTTTAATTCTTTTTTTTATTAGTTCTATCAGGGATTTCAAATCATTTTATATAATATCAGACAATGGAAGTCCGAACTAATGAAATTCATCATGAAACTTTGTCAATCACCTTAAAAAAATCGGAATATCAATTTTAATAATCATAATTTATTCAACGATGAAGCTGTCTTCAATAGAAATAGCATTACGAATCACCATGAAGCACATATGAGGATCGAAGAAGAGCCTGATGCATAAAGAACGATTCATCAACAAAGAGTTTCCAAATCAATGTTTGGGCAGGCATTGTTAATAATTTATCAATAGGACTAGTATTCCTCCCAAATGATTCAAATGTTGCAAATCAATTACCGTTCTCACGATTCACCAGAATACTTGAAAGAGGTGAATTCACAAGTGCGGCGGAATATGTGGTATTCGCACAATGGAGCTCAAGTGCTTTTCGATAACGGAGTTAAGAAATATATTTTTGGTGTGTACCATGGCTGTTGGATTGGAAGGAGCCCTGATGCACCTATTCCGTGGCCAGCCAGAAGTCCGGATCTTGAACCTATTGACTTTTGCTTTTGCTTTCATGAAAGAGAATTTTTGGAAGTGCAACTCGATTCCGTCAGAAGCCCATGATCTTCCAAAAAATTCGGTATTCTTTCCAGAACTGCTACCGTGTTTTTTCAAGAAAATGGAGGCCATTTTGAACATTTCTACATGAATACTCTTTTATTTCAACTTAATTTTTGTTGCTTAAAATAATTGCAGCATCTCAATAAAAACTGTCTTTTGGAAAAACTGCTACGAAGTAAAAATAATGTATTGAACCAATGGTATCACGGATGACAGTACGTAATTGTTGAAGAAACTGTTTTTTATTTATCAGTAGAAATCACTGATTCTGTTGAGAATGTTGAGCAGCCAACAAACACTGAATACAGAGTACTGAAAAATGTCTGAAGTTAGATAAAAACTGGCTTTTCGAAAAAATGCTGAGTATTGAAAAAATTTCAAAAATGATGTATTGAACAAATGATATCACAATACTATTTGCATTGCAAGGCATACGAAAGTCCCGAGGTTTCAGAAGCTCAATACGCCCCTTAAACTTTTATGGGCTGAAGAGATTTTGTAGTTTTATATGAAAAAGATACTCATTCGACAAAGAAGTAATGGATTCATTTCCATCACAAATTAAATTTTTTGTGTGTACATTGGCATTGAGGTAGGTTATATCTCAGAGTTATTTTTGACCCTAGAAGCGGTTCAATTTATGACCTACCTGTATACTCCTATGATTCGAGAAAAGTTCCTTATTTTCAGATGTTTTTGGTGAGCAGTGTACTTCTCTTGAGTTTCATGGTGAAGTTGTGTGTCAAATTCCACATCTTTTGAACTTCAAAGCGGCAATTTTTCTGGAAAATCTCTCTGAAATTAGGAGGAATTTATTATAATACGACAGGCAGTGTTCTTTCGTCTTGAGCTCGTTAGGAATCCTAGACGTTTTGTTCAACAAAGTATTAATGTGAAGAACTGAAATGGAAGTAATTGGATCTGAAATGTGGTACATGAAATATTCATAGAGCATCTCTGAATAACACACAGATTTTGAATAACAAAGCCTAATCGAGACAAAACCACCTACGATAAGTTGACAGGAAACGCATTAATTGCAAAACTTGGATCCACTGAGCATTATTTTAACGGGGTTTCAATAATAAGAACAGTTTTTCAATGTGAATTTATCTATAGCTAGAGTCACAGGAATGGGTTCATTTTCACGTTTTTTGTTACGTAATTCGAAGAATATTGGCAAAAATAAAATTTCTATAAGTGAATCCGATGCTTCAGAAAAACCAAATCTAAGGAACGTTTCTGATTGAGTGGTGTATAAATTCATATATATTTTGTTTCATACCACTCCATGATATATATACCTATAAATATCCCGCAAAACCAGTCAATTTTCCAAAAACAATTGTACAGAGTCGAACAGATTACCGTCAATAATGGATATAAAACATCTGTCGTAGACAAAATAGTAAAACAAAAAAAATGGCAAAACTTTAAATATAATCTACCCTCGGATGAAAAAAAAAATGAACATCGTTTTGCGTGTCTACCATATCTCGGTCATTCTACAAACAAAATATTTTGTTTCCTTCAGAATCGAGGTTGAAAGTAGCATTAAAGACAAATAATTTGCATTGAAGCTCAAGTGCGAAGAATGTTATGCCCTATATATAGGCCAGTTTGGCCACAGTTCCAACCAGAGATTTGAGGAACACTTGGGGAATTACTGATTGAACTACCCTAATGATATCATAGAAACACTCACAAAATCCGCAAATTCTACACATTCAGCCAAATAGTCTGAAATCAAATATATTGGAATCTATAGAAATCGAGTAGTGTAGAGTAGTGTATAATCTATTCATCAATGCAATAACCTTATCGAAATGGACACTTTTGATCAATACATTTTGTTGAATTTGAATTTTGTTAAATCCAGGCTGTTATTTTATAGCGATATATAGATAAAGATAGATATAGAGATAGAAGGAGGTTTTGATTGACCAATGAAAAGTTTTATACAATTTGTATAAATTGATCGTCATATACCTATATTTCTGAATATTTGTATTTTTATTTTCTATCATACTATCTCTGAACTCTGAAGTGCTTGTGTCTGCTTCAATAACAATTTCCTGGATTGAATACATCTTTATAAAAATCTCAAACATTGAATGATTCGCTTTTCAACAGAACAGACGTACTTGTGATGCACTGTTTGGTTGGAACCTTTGGTGTAGTAATGAATATTACTGCAGTTTTTTCCCAACTCCACACCATTATTTCAACACCTCAAGACGTGTTTCGATCACCAAGTGATCATCTCCAAAAGGAATATCAAGAGGAACAGTAAGAACAAACGTAGTTTAGATGCTGTGCCAACAAAAGTCCTACATATCTCGTGATGTCACATTATCGTTTGATAAACGCACATTTTTGAACGTAATATTTTATCGATTTGAAATTTTTGCCATTGTATTTGACAAGTACTGGCAGGATATGCTGAAAAAAGCACAGAATAAGTTTTACTGAACTTATTTATTAGAAAATATGTTATTTGATATGAAGGCGTCCGTAATAAACAGTAAACTAAAAACCGAACTTGGGATGGGGGGGACTGAAATATTATATGCGGAAGGGAATAGATATTATATTCGATCAATACACATCGGTCTTCTCGACTGAAGTATTTAAGATTTTGTAATAAGTAAAGAATAATGATTTGAAGCTTCAATATATCGAGCGGATCAACATTTCTTGCAAAGAGCCATGTTTCACTTCAAGCACTGATACTGTTGTACAGGCAACAGAAAGTTGATGAATAGAATATAATAGAATAGAATAGTTTATTGGCTACGTGATACATTTGAACAAATATTTGTATGTGTATATTTGAGTGTGCTATGCAAGAATCATTAAGCACCAACATGGACTTTGCACATTTTGTGAGGACACAACATTCGTTGAAACCAGATAAGACAGTGAGTCTAAAAAAATATTGGAAAAATTTTCGGGAAAATAGCGGGCTACAGAACAAAATAGGGCTGTATAACAAAATATATATTTTTAATCAAAAGACAGTTTGATGGCGAATTGTTTTGTTTCTGGATTTCTGGATTTGTCTGAGAAGTGAATTGATGATTTTATTCATTCCACTCAGTAGTAGGACGTATATATTGAAAATCTTTTCATCTTCTCATATGAATTTTGAAAGAAAAACTTCCATACTACCATAAAAAAAATTTTCGCAATTCTGAATAAATTTCATGGGAAACATTTGCATGGGAATCACAAAATATTTCGACGCTGTCATTTGAAATGCCTATAGCAAAACTGGAGTTTTTATCATTCTGATATCTCAAATATGGTTGAACGAACGCATCGTAATCATACAAAACAATGTGCAACACCTCCATTTCATCAGAATTTCTATTTATCCAGGTTTGGTAAACAACAGTTTTCCGACAAACAGAACTGTTAAAAACAGTGTTATATTGACGTCAGAGTAAATCCCCTGAAAAATATTTTCGATGGAACTTTTATGTCATACATGCCATGTATAAGGCCTGTAAACTCTATAATTTTCAGATTACGATGAGAGGTGATCCATCATGGAAATTGCTTGACGAAAACAGTTTCAAATCTGAAATTTTCGATAATAGTTGAATTATTCGAATGAAAATTTCAAGACTGATAGAACTGGGTGTCTCAAACAGGTTATAACTGAAGAGAACAACATCCGTGCAAGTAGGTCGTGATTGAATGAAACCTAAAGTACCAAACGTTTCGTCTCAATAACGAACGATATAGTTCGTCAGTGAGATTTTGAGATATGATTTTCGTCCTGGCAGTGAACGCACATACGAGTACAACTGATGATGTCTGCTGAAGTAGCGAACGAACCGTTTGGTACTCTGGGTTCCATTATTCAACCACGGCCAACTCGCCCAGATTTTGTTTTCCTGAATCGTGACCCCGGCCGTGAAAGCCTATGTATCATTAAATCTGAGGTAAGAATTGAACGATGAAAGTTGAACCATCGAACCAAGTAACTTCAAGGTGGATGTGATATGGATCTGTATCTGTAGAGTAGGGAGGGTGAGTGTAAGCCCACGCACTTAGGCCACATGTGACCCATTGTACATCCTCCCGAGGAGTTGTCCTCCTAGGTCATCGTCCATCCTGTCCTTTCCAGGAAGGTGGACAGGTCGCTGGGAGACATCTCCTTCATATCGGTAGGTGTAGGCCAAGACTCGCCGAACACACACTTTCTTATTGACGATAACTCCGAGCACTCGCACAGGACATGCCTGAGAGTCTCATCTTCCTGTTCACACATCCTGCGTAGAGGTGTGTCCACTAGCCCCATATTATGTAGGTGTTTCCTTAGCTGACAGTAGCCAGTCAGAAATCCTACTGTAATGCGTAGATTTTTCCTGGTGATCGCCAGATATTTCTTCGGCGCCAGCTTCCCAGGGTCGCCCAAGGTGATCCTGGCAAGATTACATCCTTTTATTCCATCCCATTTCTTTGAGGATTGAGCATGGGTATAACATTTGACTAGTTCCGCAATTGTCGAAGTCATCAGGCCGTGGGTGCCACCGGGTCCTGAAATTCTTAGTCCAGCCGCTTCCTTGGCTAAAGAGTCGGCAATGCGATTACCTTTACTCCTGTCGTGCCCTTTAACCCACCTCAGGATAATGTTATTATCTACCGAGGCTTTGGCTAAATCTTGGTGGCACTCTAGTACTAGCCCTGAGGTAACACCCTGTCTGTTCAAGGCTACTAGTGCTTGTCTGCTATCAGTGCAGATTGTTATGTTTTTGCCAGAAATTCCTTTCTTGGTTATTTCTTTTGTGGCGATTGAAATACCAGCCAGTTATGTTTGGACCACGCTGGTATTTCTTCCCATTCCCCACTTGATCCTTAGGCTTAGTGATCTGGAGTACACTCCACATCCTGAGCCTTCTTTGGTTTTTGAGCGGTCTGTATTAATCCGTATTGCATTTGTAGCATCTGACTCTGTGTTCTGCTCAATTTGTATTTTGTAGGGTTTATTAAACACAAACCTGGGTTCAATTGCATCACTTGTTGCCTGCAGCAGAGGTTGCGCAGTAAGCGCTTCCCGCCACAGGCCCAGCCTCAATTGACCCATTCTTACTTCGAGGTTTACACCAGCCGTGTGCAATCGTACCATGGCCATTAAAGCAACCTCCTTAACGTACAGATCCAGAGGGGTCAGACCCGTGATTAATTCCATTGCCGCGGTTGGTGTTGTTCTCATGGCTCCTGTGATGTTTAAACAAGCCAGTCGCTCTATTTGATATAATTTTTGGATGGCCGTTGCTTGTAGAACTTTCGGTCCCCATGCAATGGCTCCATATGTTAACATAGGTCTTATTTTCGCAGTGTAGATCCAGGCGACCACACGGGGTGAAAGACCCCATGCGCGTCCCACTGTCCTCCGACATTGCTCATAAGCCACGTATGCTCTTTTTGCTCTACTCTGTAGATGAGAGTTCCATGTTACCTTCTTGTCGAGGATAGTACCAAGGTATTTCATCTCTTCAGAGGAGTTTAGTTTGCTTTGAAGATTTCGGGAGGTTTTAAGCCCGTTAAACTTCTTTTCCTGGTGGAAAGGACCACCTCAGTCTTCTTGGGATTGATCGACAGTGAGAGTTCCTCACACCATGTTTCTATTAATTTGAGCCCTTCCTGCGCTCTATCGCACAGTGTGTTTACAAATTTGCCGGTCTGCAAGATAACTATGTCATCTGCGTATGCAATTGTGTAGAATCCATTTTTGTTAAGGTGATAAATTAGGTTATCCAGAACTATGTTCCAGAGGAGGGGTGACAAGACCCCTCCCTGTGGACATCCCCTCATTACCAGTCCTTTCACTGTGATGTCTTCTACATTGTTACTTATTGCTCTACTAGAGAGCATCTGGAATATCCATTTTCCAACTACCAGGGGTACATTTCTGGAGTGTAGTTGCTGGGTAATTGTTGGAAAGGTTGTTTTATCAAATGCTCCCTCGATATCTATGAATATACCCAGGGTGGATTCTTTGTTGTCCATTGATCTCTCGATTCTGCCAACCACATGGTGAAGGGCCGAATCAGTAGAGCTTCCCGGAGTATATGCATGCTGATTTGGATGAAGTGGGTTGTGAACAAGTACTCCATCTCTTATGTACCGCTCACATAGCCTCTCCATGGTTTTTAAGAAAAACGATGTGAGACTTATTGGTCGGACTGCTTTTGGTAGGGTGTAGTCCATCCTACCTGGTTTGGGTATAAATACTACTCTTACTTCTCTCCACTTACTGGGAATATACCTCAGAGCTAGAGAGGCTCTGAATATTCCAACCAGGTGCGGCATAAGAGTGTCCAGTCCCCACTGAAGTAGGGCTGGTCTTAAACCGGCAGGTCCTGGTGACTTGAAGGGGAAAAGCCCGATATAGCCCGATATTTTGTCCTCATCAATTACTGTACTAGCATATTGTCAGTCATATTGTGAGGGTGTTATTGGTACATCCGTCCAGTTCGCCGTTCCAGGAAAGACAGTACCTGATATGGATAATACTCGAAAATATTTGAAAAGGGCTTTTGAACCACTTCTCAGGAAATACATTCTTTCTTTCAAGTTGTAGGTAGGTGCAAAGGGAGAGAGTCTATTTGACCCTTCATCGCAACTCGCGAGAGTGTCTTGTGATTCACTGGTATTCAATCTTGAAAAAATGAATCCAGCTTTGTATTGTAGTCATAACTTCACATGGTGATCGATCTCTCAGGTCAGCTGGCAAGAGCCGACTTGGTCAAACGCTGCGAACGCTGTGATGAATAATTCCCTTCAGAGTTTACAGTCCATGGTACATTCCTGCCAATTTAGATTGACATTCTGAGACTAGTTTCATCGGATAGGTAAGCAAAACATATGTATGGCTTGGAGAGTGAGTTTACTGTACAGGAAGATGATCGTCGATAGCTGCAGAGAACTAACTGCGCCCACCAATCAGAAGTCGCTCTCTTGATCCTTTTCAGTTAATCTGAATACATTCAGGACAAAACACAAGCCTTAGGGCGCTCTCAGAGTGACGCCTGTGCGAAAGTAGTGATCACGCTGGAGATTGAGTTCATCTGGAAAATCGTTCCCAGGAAGTTTATTCCACATAAAAGCCGTTCTCCAGATGCAGAAAGTTCTCAAACAGTGAAGTTCGAGGTGTACTGAGTAGAACCTAGAAAAGATGAGCTGTTACAGTCCGTCGCGTATTTCTGATATGTACCGCTCTTGGTGGAATCCAATTGCCAAGTCACTTGAACAATTTCCGTGTAAGTATCTATAGAAGAGAGGCAAATCTCCAACCTTTCTTCGATGATTCAGGTCGCGAGTGATGTTCACGTCTCCAATCAGGTGGATGTTTTTTTTCTGGATAAAATCCAGCAGCTTCAGGATATGTTCGGGGGCGGAGCCCCATACATGAGAACAATACTCCAGAGAAGGTCTGATCTGAGCTTTATAAAGCATCATAAGTTGCTGAGGTGTGTACAGGTTTCTGGTTCGGAACAATGTTCAATACTTCAAAGAAGATCTGATCTGAGCTTTATAAAGCATCATAAGTTGCTGAGGTGTGTACAGCTTTCTGATTCGGAACAATGTTCCAAACTTTTAAGAAACAGCCTTTGCAATTCCAGCGACATGATTGTGCCGAGACATATCGACTGGAATAGGCAGCTCTGGAATAGTACTTGTCGATTATCCTCTGGAATATTCACCACGAAATCCATAACGGTATACTGATAAGATTTCACTTGATTTGTAGATATTTGGGTTTTCGAATGTTTAGGATGCAAAATGATCGCAGCAACCGGTCGGTCGGTCGGTAGCCAAGCGGTTCGGCGTGGGTGATTTGTTCACTCACTCGAATTGACTGCCGTGTTGGTCGGTGTTTCAAGACCTAGTCTGAACGATCGATCTTCACTTGCTTTCGTCCAACCCGTGTTAGGAATCACACGTTGAAAGGTAAGACCTCGTTAATCCTTAGCTCGCACAAGTTTCGACTTCTGAGGGTTGTCGTTCGTAGGGGTGCGACAGCTGGTTAACGGAAAAACAGAAACCTTCTCATACCTTTGGTTTGGGTGAATCATCGGTTGAGCATGAGCATTTTATGCCTTTCTCAGCGGAGTTTGTTTCCTCTCCTGATGCAGATTCTTCTTTTGCTGCTGAGGCGGTAAGTCACTTTCTAGATGTACTACACGGTATTCTAAGTTTGTAAACAGAATCACGAGTTGTAGAAGAGTTATGGTCAATTAGTCGACATTCATCTCCTTTGTGGACTCAAGGTCGGATTCTTTGCTGACTTCATAGTCTAAAAAGTTTACCACCAGTAGCTAGAAAGAGAAGTTTCCACATAGCATAACTCCGCGATACTGTGCTTTCTACCGCGAGAAGGTGCTCGCTATTTTGAAGATTTCAATACTGACACCAATTGGACAAAGACGTACACCTTTTAGGCACGGGAATACTTTGAAAATTTGCACTGTTCGTTTCTTTAGCTTGACTTTCGTTCCAAAAACTAAAATAAACCAAATACAAATTTTATGAAAACTTGCTAAGAAACAATCATTCATTTGAATCAGAAACTATAAAATCAAAATACCAAACCATATAAAGTGAAAACAGATTTTAACAAGACAAAACAGAAACTCATCTAGACAATTAGTAGGAGCAACCAGTCTGATGGGAATATTTTTCAATGAAAAAATGACCTTTATATTCATCAGTGCAATCTGTAGATTCATATTCGTAATAAATAAAAACAATATAAAATGACTCACCCGAAATTTGGGAAGAAATTTCATCACCAGGAATGTTTTTGAATTATTAAAAGAAGTTTCTGAATATATTTTCATTGAAACGGAAATCTTGGTAACAACTATCTGTTCCATCCAGTAGCGGTTGAAACTTTTGGTGTTTATGTTATTCGGAGTCTCTGTTATTCGTTCATGAATTCGGAAGGAGAATAGGCCAAGCAACGAAAGATCACCGTTCTACCTCTTTTTTGATAGAAAGAATTAGTATTGCTATTCAACGTGGAAATGCTGCTTCGGTCCTTGGAACTATTCCCCCTTCACATGATTTTGATGAGATCATGCTTTGCCCTTATTTCAGTACGGAACTGAAATCTCTTCCAAACAAACCGAGATATATGGATATTCATCAGTCTCCTATCAAAGTTAATTCGCAAGTAATTGATCCACCTTCTTTTTTTTGAGTGCGGTCAATGGACTCAGGTCATTCTTGCCCCCCCAAATATGAGTTGCAGTCCTTGGGTTCTAGTTCCCTTTCAGTGGAAGAGCTTCATGAAGCAAGAGCCGAATCGATCCCTCTACAAAACCCTTCATCATTTTGAAGGATCCATTGCAGTTTGAGGAATGTTTCTAATGTGAAACATGATCTTCCTTACGAATCAGTAGAGAGTTATCCTGAAAAACTTGGGAATGAAATTGGATTAGATAATTTAGGAAACACTTGCTACATGAACAGCATTTTACAAGTATTGTTCAGGAACGAGATTGAACGAGAACGAGAATGTTTCCTACTTATTCACCAAACTCAAACATATGTTCATGCAGCTGCAGTTTCGTAAGAATATATCTTTTTCTCCAACCAATTTCCTGGAGTCTTTGAAGTCCACTAGATACTCGTTAGGACCAACAATAGACAAAACAATAGCAGCTCTGGATTGAATGATTTGGTACAGTCTCAACTTCATCTAGCGTTTTCAAATATGACTAATAACCAGTCCGTGCAAAGGTTATTGTTAAATCATCTGAAAACTGAATTTTCAACAGGTGATGATCGAATGTATTGCCAAACATGCGCTAAACTAACTGACTGTTATAAGGAAACAAGTATGGCTGAGGCACCAGTCACTGATGATCTTCAAACATGACTCAACCTACGGAAGCACCAAACTCTAACGAAGGTTCGAAATTGATGAACACTTCAATCTAGCAGACTACTGTTATAATCTTCATGCTGTCATTGTTCACTCTAGTTCTGGCATTGAATCTGGTCATTATTACGCCTTGGCCAAAGACGACACAGACTGGTTTAAATTTGACGATAGTTATGTCACTAAGTGTTCTGGCGATGTATTGAATTTATTGGAGCTTGTGGAGATACCCCACATTTTGCATATGAGAGAGAGAGGACATTGGCGGATCAACATCTTCAGATGATATGGTGCTGCAGGTTTGTCCGAGTTTTCCTGCAGCTGAAGAAGCAAATGCGCCACTGGAATCAATGAAGTCGCCCCGAGGCGCCAATTAATTTTTGTTGTTTTATAATTTTATGATTTGAATTTTGACACAAAAAAAAAATAAAAATTTTTCCAGTTGAAAATTATTTTCATATTGAACGATATTATTTCAAAGGTTTGCGGAAAAGAATGGGACAACAAAAAAATAGCGCCTCTCCCAAAAATTCCATGAACTGTGAATCTCTTTCAAGAAAACACCCCTTCAGGACGAGTTGAAAAACAAAAAAAGGAATATGGAAGTAGTAGTAAAGTTATCTGTTAAGGTGTATGTCTAGTATGGCGGCTTTACTCATGCGCTTTGAAATGAAAAAATGAATGAATTTCAATGGGTTTATCTGATCTAGACCCAAATTGAAATTAAACTCATGAAATATGTGTTTGTTTGTAATGAATGAACTGAAACACTACTGCATAATTTCACCGGTATAAGGGCACACTATCAATAAGCAATATACATGTATTTTATTTTCATATGAATCAGAAATCCTTGAAAAATTTTCAATGATAACGCTATTAACACTATTAAAAACTTGCATACAAAAGTCATTATTTGACGTGCGCACCTAGTTATATTGGGTACCTGCTAATAGTTTGGTGCACGAAATCGATTTTAATCATTATTACAGTCAGTCTGTCGAACATAATATGTGTTATCACCATAATATGTGTTATCACCACTCCATTAAAAATTGGTTGATTTTGCTACGTTAATGACACTTTTGTTATTTGGAGTCACGACGAAAAACCATCAAAACAGTCTCTACGCCATATCATTTACATTCACCTTTCCATGCAGTTTACCATGAAAAAAAACGAAGAAAATGTATACTGGTCAACATTGAAAAGAAGAATTTATACGGGTCAACAAAACGTGGTCAGTCGTTGAGACTTTGAGTTACTACCTTCATATCCGCTGTCAACGCATACACCACTGGAGATGTTTACCGTAGAAGCTGACGGAACTTTTGGTAATACAAGTTCCATCCCACCACGGCTCACCAGCCTGGACTTTGTTCTGGCTAACTGTGACTCTGGCCGTGGAAGCCTATGTTCTTATATAGTAATTACAATTGTTCTTACCATTGACAGAGAATGTATTTTCATGTCAATATCATGAAGTGAATTCCTTTCATTTTCTTTACTTGTCCTTGGATACTGAAGTATGAAATATATAAACGCGCCCGAGAAAAATATTGTAAACTGTTTAGTGAAAATCCCACAATACTGTGTTTCTTAAATACGTTATGGATTTTCTTCAAAGATCGGCTAATTCAATCACATATATGAATTCGTTGATTGACTATTGACCTGAGTTATGGTAGTAATTTTCTGGGGTGATGATGCATCATATTGAAATATCATTGTCATAATTTGAATGGGTTTTTTTACTATTCACAAACTAATCCTTCCCGTATAAGCTGATGAATCAATGACAAATATCGAATAGTTGTTTTCTCAGGAGATCACAAATCCGAAATGATGGGAAATAAACGTTTGGTAGAAACTAGTTATGAGGCCTTAACCCAGCCGTTATAAATATGTACATTTTACGTAATATAAATGACGTTTTCGTAATCTCGGTCAGTAAAGCGAACCATTTCGTAATAATTACTTTGAAATGTGGAAAACATGGGGGAGTGCAAAATAATATTATTAGGCGGCTTCAGAGAAATGATTGCCTTATTCTGTGACATGTCTGGCTATCTACCAACTTTATGTCAGGAATTTATCACAAACAAGTGGAGTTTGAGAATGATTTTGTTCAATCGTGTGAAACGTGGCACAGTGGACCAATTGTGCAACTTAATGAATATTTCATTCCATTTCATATCATTGCTTTTATGAGCATCTGTATAGGAAGGAAAACCTGATAGGTTTAACCACATCATTTGAAAAGCCAATGAAAAAATACGTAGACAGAATCAACAATGAAAATTTGATAAATGAGGTGTATAAATTAGACACTGTGTCCTTTTCAATGAAATTAGAACTTTGAACAAATAACAATAAATAACTAGAATGTAATGACAAAAGTGAATCACAGCAAATGCTCAAAATGCTGGTCTTGTGCATGATAACACAACTGTGCCCTTCTTCGAATATTATTCACGGCACAATTGATTTCCCTTCTCCTCAATCTTCCGAACTCTCTAACAATGCGGTGTTGGAGGTCCTAAATATTTTGATATTCCCTCTGACCATAAACTCTATTTTTCAGTGTACACCATAAGAATGTGTTCATAACACTTGAGTCTGAAGACCTTGCTGGCCACCGCACCGTCCCATTATTTCCTATTTATTTATCACCAAACCTTTCAGTCAGGTAATTAGATACTCGTCTGGTAGTTTCCGGTGGAGCACTATTATGTTGACATCAGCTGTTGTTATAATTAGCCAAAGGTAGATCATCCAAATAGTCTTCGAAAATCGACATTGAAAACTGGTGATAGGTTTCTCTATTCAGAATTTCGACAAATAAATTGGGACCCAAAATTCTATCTTTGTAAGTTCCTGCTCACACGTTAATACTAAATCACACTTAAAGTCGAATATCTCGGAACTGTCTGGGGTTGTTTATGCTCCAAATGTGTTCGTTATTTCGATTGAATATCCCACAACTCGTAAAAGTGCTTTCATCTGTTCAAATCACATTTTCCAGGAAAACAGGAAAATCAGGTCTTCTTATTAGATAATTGCAAAATTCTACTCTCCTTTTAGGATCACCTAAATGCAATTTTTGAGATATGTGTATTTTGTAACATTTCAATCCGCTTTTTTTGAGATGTCTCCAAGTACTTGTATGACCTGAGGAAATTTGACGTATAGATTTCCCCGGGTTCATGTTTATCTGCAAATTATCAATTTGCAAAGGAACACAATGTCTAACTTACCTCAAACATACCTCATTTATCAAATTTTCTTTAGTTTCCTGGTCCATTTTATCTCTGTATTTTCTCCTCGGCTTTTCAAATGAAACAAACAAACTCGGTGAGATTTTGATCCAATAACATAGTTCGATGTGGTTGTCGTCTTTCGGTATACATGTTTGAATACATTTTCGATGTTCTAAAATTGTTTCTATCGTATAATAATAAATTTGTATCACATTTTTTTTCTTCATTCGTGAAAGCTATTTTTCGCCAAAAATTAAATGACTTGTAAAATAACAAACTGTCATTGTGTGTAACGAATTGAAAGTCAAATTTAGAAACATCAAAATCAAAGCCTATTATGATAAGAATTAATTTTTTTCAATATCTCCAATTTTTCAAAAAATAATTATAACTTATGATACATCATTGAAAAGGTCATATCTGATTCTATTCAAAACAGAAAGAATTCAATGAAGCGCATATAATAATAATTTAATTGCTTTTCAAAAACGGGTTTACAGCAAGAAGTATCCTGAACGTAACCGGAGAATGTTCCAGATATATTCTGAGATTTCTATGGCTACCGGGATAGTTATATTTTCTAAAGCATGAGTAAGTTCATCCAAATTCTGAAGGCATTGATTGTTTCGTTTCATAACAGTGTAAATTGGGCATTCAAAGATGATATGAAATAAAGTTTCGGCCTTATTTCTATTGCAAACAGTACATATTACACCTGGATCGATCGCATACACAATTCCATTCAATGTGAACTTGATTTTACAATGATTTGCCATGCGTAACTGTGCAAGAGTGCGGGTAACTTGTATAGATAACATTAACAGCAGATATGAGGTACTTAGCGAATCGTACATCTACACGTAAGGGTAACAAGATGCCATAGAGGCATCTTTGTTGTACAAATAACTGTAATATGTATTTTCTATATTTCTCCTATTTGAATTCAAAGAGTGACCAGTCATATTATTAAAAATTCCCAGAGATCCCCTATCAATAAAAAATTGCTTTACTTGAAGTGCCCAATTATATTTTGCATCAGTCGTATTCATTATTCTTATTTGTTGTTTGAAACAAAGTCTTGGATAACGATCACACTCCATGATAAGAATCTTGTGTAGCCAGTTTAAGGTAATTTTAAAAATATTAAGTGTAAGTTTAACTCGTCCCGTTTCCAAACGTACTACCGCATCAGGTGTGTTGACAGGCACTAAAAGGATTCTTTTCAAGAAACTGAGATTTACTCTTTCTAATACTTCCAAATATCTAATGCCCCATGCCGTAATTGAGTTGAACATGACACTCATTGCTAATGATTCAATTAATTTCACTCGTGGACACCAGGTGTCAATTTTAGCTTAAGACAAAATAGGGATTACAGAGCCAATAGCCTGTTTTCCCTTAATGCTAGCAACTGATGCCATTTCCCGAAATAATCCTGACGAGGTGAAAGTTACTCCCAGATAAACATATTTGTTTGTTACCTCTAGTGGTTGTCCGTTTAAATGAAGAGCAAAATTAGATTTACGATATCCACCTCGAGCAAATTGCATAAATTTTAGTTTTTTGTGAATTAACGGTCAGCTCATTGTACGTAGTATATTTTTTTAGAATCTTCAATTTTTTGGCGACATCAATTTCTGAGTGGGCAAGAATCATCAGATCATCTGCATATAATAGGGCCAACACGTCATTTCTAGCATCAATGTTCATACCCTGTGCCTGGTTATCATAGAAGAATGTTTATATATCCGCCATAAATAGTGCGAATAGAAGGGGGCTCAGAGGCTCACCTTGAAGAACACCAGTTGTTAATTCAAATAATTTAGAGAGGCCATCAGAAACTTTTAATTTAATAGTTGCATTGGAATACAACATTTGTATTATTCGCAGGATTTTAGCTGATATCCCCATTTTGACTAATTTATCCCTGAGTAAGTTGCGGTCAACAGAATCAAAAGCTCTTCTGAAGTCAACAAAAATAGCGAATAGCTTTCGTTTTCTATGTCTAATATGAAAATTTATCATTGAGCTCAGCGTAAATACATTGTCTACACATCCTCGACCATGGCGAAAACCAGACTGACGACACTCTAGCAATGCTTTGCAATCATCGACCCACATCGTGAGTCTGTTAAGTATAAGGGTGTGAATATTTTTAGACAACAATTTACTAAGACTAAGCCTCTATAATTTTCCGGATTGTTTACTGGACCACCTTTGTGTAACATAGTTATTATAATATTATACCAGCTTCTAGGCATGGCAGGTGAATCAAAAATTTTGTTACATAAGGTTGTTAAGTGAAGTACCCAATTATTTGGTAAATTCCGATAAAACTCGAAAGGTATTCCATCTGATCCTGGAGATTTATTATTTTTACATTTATTGAGTACTGTATAAATTTCATCAGTAGAGAAAGGTGTGTCTAAATAAGGGTGGCAAACGTCTTGAAGATAAAGTGGGGCTACCCTTCTAGGAGGATAGATATTTTCATAAAAGTTTTCCCTTCGTAATAGTTCCAGCTTCGTATTCTGTTTTCTTTATTTTTGATATTTTCTTATACCCGCATTTCAAGTCTATATAGTTTGTTTTCAGATTTTCTGAAAAATTATGTTTCTTACATTGTTTCAAAGCTATTTGCATTGTTGTGATACAGTCAATATCAAACCATGGCTTATTTTTTTTAGTCTCCTGTTTTTATAATGTTTTTAATCATAAACAAGGCCTAAATCAGCGGTAACCTCGCGTATGGCTGCAATCAGATTGAAAAAGGACTCATCAGGATCAGCAATGAAATTGGATCGATTTGACCGATTAATTCCTAATTTATAATTTAAAGAAAACTCATTTTTCCAGTTTAATTTCATGCACGGATTAACATTGTTTAAAGGATCAGCGTCTTTATGTTCAAGCAGACTACTAAAGTTCAAAGTTATATTTATAGGGAAATGGTCAGACAAAAAGTCTTCTTCATCAACATAAAAATTATTCACGTCCGAAATGAACATATTGTTCACCCATTCCAAATCAACCACACTCTTTCCCAGTTTGCTGATATATGTAAATTGACCCGGTGTATCTAAGGATGTTTTACCATTCAATACACAAAATGAATTATTATCCATGAAATCAATAATCTGCCTACCTCTACTATTTATTGTTATGTCTGAACTTATACGATCTTCGAATATATTTGAGCCTTCAATAATTTCATGAGGGACATATGAAGCGCATATAAGAAAGAATAAAGGTGATGATGTTGGCCGGAAGACGAAACGTCGGATAGCAAATCTGAAAACACCATTATACTTCAAGGAAGAAGTGGCAATGTGGAAGAGCATTTTATTTTCGAATCTTTCGCCAGAAAAAAATCACTATTTCCCGAAATTTCAGTTTTTTCCGGGTATCACCGGATATAGGTACTCGTAATTTCAGAACTTTCTCAACGGCATATTGTTAGTCAGGTAAATGCGCAACTTTTCTCCAAGTTTTGTTGGTTTTATTTATGATTCAAGTTTTATAAATTTGGGTTGACTCTTTTGTCAATGTATAGGAGTTTTTCTCAACACCTCAGGTGAATTCTTGCTCAGATATAAATATCACTTACCAGGAAACAACATGATCTGGAGAAGTATCTGTGGGTGAATTTTGGAAAAAACACAATAGAGTTATGAAAACAAAACAATTTAATAGAATTGTAAAAAAAATGAAAAATTATAAAAAGTCGCAATACATCAATCCAGCCTAAAAATATGTTCTGTGCTAAACCGAACTATGAATTGAATACAAAAAGCACTTTATTTTGTGGAAACGTCAAGTATTAGCTCTGACACAAATCGCCTTTTTGTTATTTGCAAATGCAAGAAATATTCATGAATATAATTTCAAATTTATTGTCCTTATTGTCTATTTGGACGAATCTTTTATATGCATATATATTTCATTAGGTGACAAGTTCGAACCTTGTTTATTGATGGTATAAATCTCCTTTTTGTGTCCCGGTGATGAATATCATTGGGACTGGCTTTTGGAAATCCGAACTCTGCTTCAGAATACTTTGTCTATTTTCTTCCTTGATGGATTGGCTTTTGCAGGTAAGTAGTATTAGATTTCTTCCAATCATAATTTATCATTGATATTAGTTTTTTATCTTGGAACTAATTTTCAAATACTTGTGGAACGAGAAAATAGAGTGGCTTCTCTCATTTTGCTTGGGAAGGAATCATTTCGTTTACAAATAAATTGAATAACATCTCATCTGTTTGAATACGAATCACTAATTGTGACAAGTTCATATTTCGATTTTCTATTTCTCATACTAGTTAACTTACACTTTTGATATTCACTTCTGAAATTGGCAACATTTTTCTAATATGTTCTTAAATTTTGTATAACCTCACTTATGTCAAAATACCTTTATTTCATTCAAACATCATTTAATGTTCGTAACCAAGGAAGCTGTTTACAACTATTATTTTCAAACATTTCATGACTTCTAATTAATTATAATGATTTTATCAAGTTTCTCCCGATTTTCTACAACAGATACAATATCGTTTTTGATTGATAGTGTTGTGCAAATTGTGTCAGTTTTATTCATTCTGATATAATTAATTTCATACACAATTGTTGAATGTCTGACATTTCCTTCGCTTTGTGACGTGATTACCGCTTAGAAAACTGCATTCTGTTCTTGTACAAGGTGATCATACTGTATTCCTTTTAAGAATTTTCCTGAGATGTTGACAATCTTTTCTTTCCACTGATATATATGATGTATATATAT
>NW_019289468.1:339556-397532 GCF_000500325.1 Leptinotarsa decemlineata
ATATATAATTCAATCCTACAAAAGTGAAAATTGGGTTATGGCAGCTATAATATAAGTATAACCTGAGTTTTTCTCAAGTTGAACAAATTCAGTATTGAATAGTTCAACTTAGAATAATTTGAGTTATCATTTCTGTCAGGCATTCCGAGACTTTTTTTTATAGGTTCAGATAGCAGTAATGGAAAATGTAAAATTTGAACCTTGGATCTTGTCTCAACAAAAATATTTCTAACGTTCGGAGAAGTTCAGACCCTTTGGAAAGGGGGATAATCACCATTAATCACTCATATTTGAGTTTGAGGCCTCGTATATTCATTACGAAAAAATGTCGATTCCCAACGACTTATCAGAAAACCAATTATCCGGTTATGTAGCCATTTATAGTAGATATAAATTGGCCGCATGTCGCCATATAAACGGAACAAACATTCACAAAATATTCGATATTACTGTCTCTCCTGAATTGCAACCATCACGTGAAATACAAGGAAGAAAAAAACGAGCACACAAAAACTTCAGGAAACATAAAGCAGCTTCTTATCATACTCATTTCTTTTTGCGAAAAGATATTGAACAGCAAATGAAAGAAGCCTACAAAAATTTTATGGGTCAATCCGAAAACAATATTCCCGATGATCTTTGTTCATTTCGGAACTAGTGAACAAAACAAAAAGGGCCACTCAAGAATTCTCGTGGCAATGAGGAATGATGATCAAATCTTTACTAAACCGCAAGGAATTGTTGATAAGTTTTCTGACAATTCCAAGAGTGTATACATATTTTCAGACATTTATCCAGTTGATGTATTTGCCAATCTTCCATATATGACTCTCAAAACATGAATATCAATGTTATACGAGGGTTGCATTTTATATTTCGGAATTAGAGAACAAAAACAAATAATAATCATCTAAAATCACTTTACTGTTTTTCAAAATATTTCCAATGCATGCGTTCGAACCAATTGTCGAAGCACTTTTGTCACTCTGTCTTCAGGTGTCAAAAAATGTGGACCTCTCAGTTTGTTTTTTACGTGCGGGAATAAAAAAAAGTCATTCGATGCCAATTCAGGACTAAACGGCGGATGACTCATCAAATCGATGTTTTGGGTGCTCAAAAATGCAGTTGTTTGAGCCGATGTGTGAGAGCTCGCATTGTCTTCGGCGGTTGGTTTTCCTGATTTCTTGGAAGACAACTGGCAAACAAATGGTTGTGTACCACTCAGAATTTACTGTTCTGCGTTGTTTTAGTGGTACGGTTACGACATGTCCATGTCTTGAAACACCCATACAGTCGCCTGCTGTTTACTTTCGGTCTCATACGCGTAAATCCACGATTCGTGACCAGTCACGATGTCATAAACGTGTTTCAAAGCACTGGGATCGTATTTTTTGAGCAATTCCTTCGACCAATTGACACGAGCCTTTTTTTAAACGATTGACAAATTGTGTGGGATCCAACGCGAAAAAATTTTTTTGACAGTCAAATGTTTATGCAATATTGAATGTATGCTGGTTCCACTAATGCCTAAGGTTCTCTCAATCTCACGATAGGTCAATATCAGTCAATATCAATATTGCAATATCAGTTCGCGCACAGCATCAATGGTTTTCGAAAAAAGAACTGATTTTGGATGACCTTCATAAAATTCGTTTTGGGGTGAACTACGACCACGATTGAATTCACCATATCATCGATAAACACTGGTCCTTGATGGAGTTTTATCGCCAAAAATTGAATTAAGTTCATGCATGCACTGTTGCTGAGTTAATCCACGTCGAAAGTTGTAAAAAATAATCGCACGAAAACGTTTACAATTTAATCCCATTTCTGGGTCGAGATGAATCTTTTAAGTTATTGTAAACAACACGTTCTGAGTACGTATAATCTCAAAAATGTCGAAATTTACGATAGAGCTGTCAGTTGCCAGAATGAAACACTAGGGTTGCAAACTCTCGAAACATAAAAGGCAACCCTCGTATCCAGAATGAATATCATTGCTGCATCGGAAAAATTGAAGATTAAACTTCAACTGGTTGCGACTAAAATCCCAATTTTCTGGTGATGCATCGATGATTACCAACTCCAGATCGGTTTCATTATTATATGTAACACTCAAAACTGATCTCTTACCAGAAGTATAGTTCACATCAAACAAACGTTTTCGTGAGTCCTTACATGAAATCTTATCTCACGATATGCATTCCATAAGTTCAACAAAATAATAATGATCGAAAACGAGACACTATTTTAGTTCATATGTTTTTTTATTTGCTGCCGAATAATCTGATGAGTGATATTTGGAAATATATTTTCAGTTACGTAATAACTTCCCCACTAGAAAAGTGGTTAGTGTGGGTGTAAGGAGAGCACTTCCAACAAGCCCGCTGGGAGAGTTTCCGTGAGAGATGAGTTATTGAACTCACAGCAGACGGACCAATCCTTGGAGACCGACAGGAATTCTATATCCAATGTGAATTAATGTACAGAGTTTACATCAAAAAATCTTTCAGACTAGTATGCAATGGATAATTGAAGCTGGATTCATACTGAATGTTATTTGGTTATAAATAAATATAATAATAGTTCTTCTGTTGACATTCATAACGATATATGAGGGGAGAACATTAATTTCCATTCGATAGTTTCAATATGTGTTAAATGCAATAACGATGATAATAACACAATATTTTTTTTTATTATAGACTCGTATTTATTATTGAAATAGATAATACATAACATTAAAATGGACAGTTCAAAAATAACTTCACAAAACACTCAAAGGTGCGAACTCGTTTCCTCCTTTTCATAAAAGAGGATGTATGCATCTCCACTCACAAGCGATTTTGGTGAAATTGGTGACAGTGTGATCAATATGGCTTTCTGGAGATCTTTTGGAACATATGATAACATTACGTGTGAGGAATATGTGTCAATCGACAGGGATCCGAAATTTGAAAATAAGGACTTATATGTTCAAGGGGATGTCATTGACCATGCAATGAAACGAAAACAAGGGAATAAAAAATTCGCAAACGTTGATGGTGCTACAAAAGAAGTGAATCGGCGAACAATTTATGGTATATACCAAAAAAATGAAGTACCAACCTTGGAAATGATTTGGTATAAATTACTCGACTATCCCGATTACAATTACGAATCTTTAGAAACTCTATGAGGTGTCTTATTGTCTTGTGGTTTCAAAAATGAAGAGGTTCCTCTCATGCAGGCCTGCTACTTTGTCGGTATATGTGGCAGATACCCAACGGAAAAACAACAACTAACCCAGCTAATGCCGGGCAGAGAGTTAATGTAAAAAACGTGTTCGACTTGGAAAATTTGTTATTTCCCACTATGAAAAGCAGAAATTAATTTCGTTTGGTCGATCCGACCAACCGATAGATCGGTTTCGGGGTGATTGCCCCATCATCAGTACCGGGCATGGTCTCTTCAGAACGGTGTGAACCCGTTCTATCCCCGAAACCGGTCTATCGGTTGGTCGGATCGAAAGGGGCAACCTTTGGCTCCCAAATGCTCCCATTTTGGGAGGTTGAACTCAGGTGTCGATGGGTGTTCGGTGGTATTTATATCGACGGAAGCTACTGAAGCGGAAAGGTGGGGGCGAGGCTTCGGGTGATTACCATCACCGGACGTCTCGGTGGGGGGTGAGCATCGGGAAATTAGTGGTTTCCAGGCAGTTGGAAGTCATCACTTTTGTTCAGACAGAAAGGTCGCTTTTCGATTTGGATGGCCTCGCGAATTATTCGAGCTTGGAGTGTTTTCGCTGTGGCGATGGTCTTAGTGTTTGCAAAGTCTATGTTGTGTCCTGTCTCTTGATGATGTTTTGATAAGGCTGAGGATGGGTCTGACTTTCGGACAGCAAGTTGATGTTCGTATACTCTACTTGTCACACGTCTGTTGGTCTGGCCTACATATGTTCTATCGCAATTGGAGTATGGAATTTTATATATAACCTGGGATTTATTGATAATATTCTCCTTGGGGGAACGGAGGAATGTAGGAATTTGATTGTTGGCGGTGAATATCATTTTTATGTCCTATTTTCTGAGAATTCGGCCAATTTTGTCAGTTACACTTTTAATGTAGGGAAGGAAAGCTTTGTGGGGAACGTTGTTATCTTTGGGATCTTTGGGATTGGACGAAGAAGTTTGTTGACGACGGATAGATCTGTCAATTTGATAGTCTGTAAATTCATTTTGGAGCTGATTTGAGTTGGGCTAGCTCTTGTGGTTTGTTGTGGTGGTCCGTGAGGTTAATAGATCTATGGATGAGAGAATTTCAAAACGGAGTTGGTTTGTGCTGGATGATGGTTGGAGTTCACGTTAAAGTTTGTGTTTGTGTGTGTTGGTTTCCTGTACACCGTGTGGGTGAAGGAGTTATTTGATTTTGTGATGAGGACATCTAGGAACGGAAGGGAGTTATTGGTTTCAATTTCCATTGTGAATTTTATATTTGGGTGGAGGTCATTGGGGTTATGAAGGAAATTATGGAGAGTTTCTGAGCCATTGGGCCATATGACGAAAACGTCATCTTCGTATCTGAACCAGCAAGAGGGTTTGTATGTGGTCAAGCCTGTCAGTAGCCTTGGTTTCGAAATCTTCCATGAAAAGGTTTGCAAGGACTGGTGAAAGAGGAGAACCCATGGGGGCGCCCTTTACTTGTTTGTAGAAAATATCTTGAAAGAGAAAGTATGTGCTGGACATACAGTGACTGATGTGACCAAATTTCCAAAAGCACCTTCAACCTCATCAGTCACTGTATGTCCAGCACATACTTCCTCCTTATATGTATGTATATTGTATCTATTGTATGTCAGCGACACCGGTGATGTAGAAACTTGTGAACTTGAATTTATTTTTCATGAGAATTTTCATATTCTGTCTGACTTGATACCTCTTACTTGTAACACAAGCCTTTTGGATGAAATGAACTGTTTAAAAACGTATTTTTTTGAAAACCAACTCTCAACTTGTACCTCGTGGATTGAAAAAGCACTCTTCCCAATATCTGGTTCTTCAAATATAACTTGGTGATAATCAGAAGCTGAATAGCACTGATTCCTGTGAGTCGATTCAAAATGTTAATGAGGCACAGGGAAGAAATCCAGCTCTGGTATAGCATTTATACTTTTATTGATGATATGTTGACATGTTATTTGGGAGGAAAAAAACAAAAGAAATACGTATGAGACAATTAGGCTTCAGACAGTGCAAATGTATGGAACAAGCGATAAGCGAAATCTGAGATGAAATAATAACAGTCGGCGATAAATGTGCCATTGAAAAATTAAGATGAAAAAACACCTACATCAAAGTGAGAAGGCATCAAAGACAATATACTCGCACACCGTAGATTTATTTTTTTGGCTTCTGATAATGGAAAACTGGTTCAAAACGGTGAACAGTGAAAAACCGATGGAGAACAGAGATAGATGTGATTCGAAAGCATGTGGACTACCAAATTTTCTCATCAGCGAAAAGTCGGTAAAATGATTTAACAAAAATATATTTAAATGAAACAAGCTGTGAGGAATGGTCACGAAAAAACCAAACAGACTACAACGAGGGAGACACGATACATTCATAATGGCTACCTCGCAAATTAGACTGCCGGTTATAAGAATTCATCAAGTGGGTGATAAAATTACAATTCCTGCTGAAATATCTGGGTCGGATTATAGGAGAATAAAATACAGTGGATAAAACATGTTAAAACAATCAGTTCGAGAACCCAAAATAGAGAAGAAAACTCCGATTTTTTTGATTTTTTGCTCCGAATGAAATAGAAAAAAAAAACAAAAAAATTGGGAAAAACATGCATTGGACACTAGGAACAAAAGATATTTGCCAACCATTACGAAGCGTGAAGAAGACACCTACAGAATATCTCAAACAAAATCTAGAAAAGAACCCTTGCACTCAGAAGCACTCAGAACAAAAATCACGCTCAGGAATACATGACAACAGAAATCACACCGAATTGAAGAACACACTCAAAGGAAGATGACATGTGGAAAATATACATGTGAAATGCCAAACAATAATAATTTGAATGCAAGCAAAACGAAAAAAAGTAGGAGAACAAATTTCTCGAGAAGCATATGCTTGAGGAAACTATTGTATAACAAAACACGTGTCGTGGTTTTTGTGAAACCCTTTATAGTGAAAATCATACAATAAACTGTATTAGTTAGTTTTTTTTCAAATATAATTTGTTGTCATTGAACAACCTTAGGGTTTGTAAGTGTGCTTCAGAGGATAATGTAGGTATCTCATCTACAGTTTCAGAATTTGTTTGGATTGTAGTATCGTCTGCATATGAAATATATTTATAATATCAGTTTATCCCGATATGGTAGATCAATAATTGAAATTATGAATAATAGAAGTCCCAAGATAGATTCTTGTGGTACACCAGTTGTGATTTTTTTCTTGTTGATAGAGTATTACCCACTTCTACAGTCTGAAATCAATTTTATAAATATGAGTTGATCAACTTCATACTGTTGTTAGAAAAATTAAATAAGTTTATTCGAGCAAATTTCATGTGATGATACACAATCAAATGCTTTGTTTAGATCACAAAAAGTTATTTCTGTATACTGTAGTTTTTCAAAAGTTGTTCTTATTTTGTTGCTCAAATCTAGTATTGCCATTTCGGTGTTTCTGCCTTTTCGGAATCCATACTGGTAGTCTGTGAAGATGTTAGAATTCTCAAAATGATGCCAATTTTTAGAGCTATACATTTTTCAAATATTTTTGGTATTTTCGGAAGCAGAGATATTAGTCTATAGTTTGTTAGATCATTTAGTTTCCACTTTTGAAGATGAGTATTACTAACGCTTCTTTCAAGACAATGCACTTTTTTGTACACTGGTTCAGCAGTATAGTTAGAGGGATATGGATTATATATTCAATATGCATTTGATCACCCCAACATTCAGACCGTATATATATCTGCTGGGTTTATTATTTATTGATTTTATTACCTTTCTAATTCCATTGTAGCTGAATTTGATTAGAGTAAATGTTTCAAGATTCAAATTGTTTAGTTTTTTGAGAGTCCAAGTTTGAACTATCAATTGTTTGGATTAGGTTTCATGCATTATTTATAAATTAGGCATTGAAAGTGTTTGGTGAGACCAGTGGGTCATTAATTCTTCGTTAATTGTTTTTGTTTTCATCTATGATTTGAATTTTACATATTCATTTCACCTCTAGATCTCTTTGAATTTATGTGAAGAAAAATCAATTCTTTGAATAAAAATGAACCCTTCTACTACCTTCTTGACATAAGTTCATTCATGTCATCTAAGTTGGAAAAATAATTATGGAACTTACCTGGGTCGTTTTCTTCTTGCATTTATCAGATGCTGCGAATATATTCAGGTGAGTTACTCCTTTTGGTAGAGGACACTGGTCGATATCAACCCGTCTCAAATCGATGTCAATACCACTTGTTCCTCTGAAAAACAAACAGAAAGTGAGATTTATTCAACATTTCAGAAAGTTTTTGCATTTATTTGTAGAATAGATCCGATAAAACTCGAATTTAATGTTACAACGCGCAAACATAGTTTTCCCAACTTGTAATCTTTTCATCACCACCTTCAAATTGATCGGCTTTATTTTCGGAATTCAACTTTTATTTTCGTCTTTCTAGATGATCTCCTTGAACGCTGAATACTTCTGAAACTTGTAAATGGCGAGATCCCCAACTTACGATTCTGCAATAATATATGGGGTATGCGCTGCGCAACCTTAATCCATTGAAATTCAATAAAATGAAGGTAACAAAGTTAAACTATTGAGATAAACAGACTCATGTTCTAGATGGAACGTAAGATAAGGTAACATCGGTAAAAAGTAACGAAATTTTCAACCTTGTGCTTTGCAATTCTTCATTCATCTTGTATGAAAGCACCATCAATCAATATAAGTCATTGTTTAGAAAATATGTTTTTATTGACCGAGTCTACAGAGTTGAAATATAGAAGATATGAAAACAACAAACTAAAAATATTGAAAAACTTCTCAAATAGGCTTCTGTCATTAAAAAAACTATATGAAATCGCATAATCAGTTGCAGTTTCGTTATTGATAACGATTTTGTATTGATAATGAAAAGACTTTTTGGGGATTGTGAAATACTTATTTTTTACTCTTGTTGGTGCGTTTATTGTAGAAAGATATCTGTTTTCATCCATAATGTCCAAGAAGTAATCAGTATCGCGTTAATTGACAAGCAAATCGATATCCATATCCCCAACTACTAAACTATAGTCAAAATACCTAATCTTTGTCTGCACTGATTATAGAGTGCAACTCATTCACAAAACGATCGATTTCTATAGATGGGAATCTATATATTGCATTGATCATGACTTTCAAATCAATCAATTTCATTGTTGTATAGTATTCGTAAATGAATGACTTCACGAATATCATGACAGTGTCATTCTGATTGAATTTGTCATAATTATACAGGGTGGTTATTGAGAATTCGGCAAAAATCCAAGAGATTATTCCGTGTACTATTCTAAGGTTATTTTGTTCTTTGATGATTTTTGATAGGGTGCTTTGTTTTGAAGATACGGAGCGAAAAAAATATCGACAATAACAATTTATTACCAGAAATCACATGTAATGTTTCATAATCTACAAGAACTGTTATAAATGACTCCCCCGCTCGGATGCAAGAGTCCAATCTCCTCCTCATCGACTCCCGAACTGTTTCAAAAATCTTCTTCTAATTTAGATTTGGCATTAAGTAATCCGTTTCCTAAATTTCCGTTGGATGTGTAAGATGTTTGTACAAACATCCTACACATCCAACATCCATTAGACAAAGGGAAGAGATCTGGTATATATCGACTTGAATGTGGTGAATGCCCCGCCAAATATACAGGCCAAACAATTTTTGATACAAGGTACCATGAACATGTCATTTCGGATAAAAAATTATTAATGTACGAACATCTTCAAAATTCGAAACATAAAATAGATAAAAATAATTTAAAGATCCTTCACACATGCGAAAAAGAGAAAATAATGAATCTGTTGGAATCTATGGAAATAAACAAATCAAAGAGGAAATCCCAATTCTATTGTCCTCAAAGAACAACTTGATCTAAATAATGGTCCTCTCCTGAACCTATAATCCATTTCCCAAAACCTATATTAAATCAAAAGCTTTGTTTTGTTATGTTCACGTATATTACAAGTATACAAAATGTAGGTTTAATGTAGGAATAAAATGTAATCAGTTTGTTTTGAAAATGATGTAATAGTCGAAAATAGTCAACAAAAAAGAAATATCGAGGAAAATTGACAAAAGTGTGTTTTTGTAGTGTATCCTCAGTGTTTCAAAAATACCAGGATCGTTTATGATTGCGTTACACCCAGAAAATCGAATATTTGCATCCGTTGGTAGTAATCGGAATGTTGTTGATAGGTATCAATGGAATTGTTGGATTCTTCATTACTCGATAGGTTCACTGTAGTAGGTACGCTATACTTTTATTTGGGCTAAATTTTATTGCCGAAATTTTTTTCACCCTATCAAAAATCATCAAAGAACAAAATATCCTAAGAATTTTTGCCGCATGTTTAATGAACACCCTGTATAGCGTTGAACGTCTAGAGATGTCAGGAGAATGATGAATTCATCGAAATAATTTGGCGTGATTTAGCAAAAACGGTGTGATTCTCACCTCACGATTCTGTAATAATATACGGTGCGCGAAATTAATGCATTACCATTCGAAATAAAGTTCAAGTTGAGTAAGGTAACAAAGTTGAGATAACAGACTTATGTTCTAGATGAAACGTAAGGTAGGGTAACATAGGTAAGAAGTAACGAAATTTTCAACTTGATATGTCTGAAATTGTTAAGAAAATATGTTCATATCTACAAAGTTGAAATGAAGGTATGATAACAACAAATTGAAAAATATCAACAAACCTCTCAAAGAAGTTTTGTTATTAAAAAACTACATAGAATCACATTATTTTTTTTCAGTTTTGTGATTGATTATGATTTTGTATTGATAATGAGAACATCTTTCGAGGATTCTGGATGACTTGAAATTGTTTCATTCTCAAATTGAAACGACAGATGGTAATACATTTTCATCCTGTTATCTGTGATACTATTCTCATACTACTGTTGGTGGGTGATGAAAGTTTCAAATTTTGAGAAAACCTTGTATTATGAAAACCTTCTATTATAGACCTGTAGTATTGTTGAATATTTCTCGATAAATATCAACGAAACAAGTAGTGTTTCAGATGAAAAGCGAACAAACTGTCAATATTCTATTGCTCTCAAATATTGATCGACATGAATGCATGAGTTTGCTGGAGCATACACCCCAAAATGCGATTTCGTATAATGAATGGGAGTCAATAAGGCATAATAGATCAGAAAACTCAATATCCAAACTCCTTGGCCACGAAAAGACAGGTTTTTGCATAGGTGTTCCACATGTTTGTCAAATTTCAGACCTCCATCTATACATGGTATTTCCTGACTACGGTTAGCATCTCGTGAAAAACTTCGTCCGTATATAAAGTATTTGGTGGCAGAAGGAACCTGCTAATTCTTTGCTAAATTTGGTAGCCTACTGTCCAACGGCGTGCCAAAATGGAACCTGAACAGTCCAAAGTATGATAAGCAACAAGATATACCGTTTGGAGGCAGCAGAGCTTGGTTATGATATGGGTATCGCATCAAGTATAGCTTCTTCTAGTTCAGGCGTCATTACAGTTTCTAGTCTTCCACCACTCGCATTTTCATTAAAACTCCCACTTTCACATCATCTTGCATGTAGCGTTCCGAATGTTTCAGCACATGGTATCACTCCGTTAAGATATCTGTCCTGGTGAATTCACCATGCTTCTTCTGCATCTCCATTTGATAATCCATAAATAAAATGCATGTCATTTCAGCGTTAGTAAAATTATTCATATTGAAAACACTGCCAATTGACAACTCTGTCTTTCACTTATATGACAACACTATCACTGTCAGCCGGTTTCTACAGCAGGTGTTCATGATATGAAAAGTGACTTTAATTTTCTTTCTTGAAGTTTGATATGAAGAAAACACAAACGACAAAACAGTTATATTGTCAATTGCTCGATGGAAAAAAATAATACTGCAGTGGCGTTTTTTTTCTCAATATTGTTGACTGTGGTGCCCACTGAAGCGCCACTGGACACAATGTGTCTTATTACTTCAGATATCTGTAGCAAATTTCAATCAAATTAGTGTAAGGATATTGATGATATTTCATTAATACCGTTTTTTAACTTTAACTTCAGAAATGAAGCAACTTTGGACATATGTTCATAGAAACTTTTTTCTTGAAACGACCTAACGAATCACCCTCTGAAGTTTCGTATCGTAGTTAGGCAACACCCTGTATAATCAGTCATAAACTCACCTCACCTCTGTCTCTATCTTGCATGAAGTACATAAACTGTTACGAAAACGCTGGTGATTCTATTGTTGAACAATATCTAATAATTTCAGTTTCAGTTTTGAATTCGAGAAATTCAGAAACATTCTGAATTGAAATAAGCCAAACGACAATGAAATCAGTGAATATGTAAATTAGTTATTGTTTGCGGTAAACGGTTATAACAAAAATTTTTTGTTTGTTGTTAAGGTCATGTTCGAGTCTTCATAAAACAAACGATAAATACGTATGTCAGCTAAGTCTGAACTATTTCCAATACGGGATACGTTTTAGCAGTAGATTTCATTGGTTCAGATTGAAAACGAGAACAAACATTTTTGGAGAACGACAGAATTCAACGGTTTCTATCAATACGAGAAAGAATTTCAGTTTGCATATTATCGTGGAGCTCTCGTTTCATTCAAATATTATCAAATGATGAATGAGCATGTCCATAATACCACTAATTGCTATAATTACTATATAATCACGATCAATTCGATTCGCGAGTTTCTAGTGTGGATGAAGCATTAATGAAACAAAACAGTTTGATCTTTCAGCAAACAGCACTTGAGAAGAGACGTTGAATTTGTAGGTGAGGGTGAATTATAAACAAAATTATAATCCCCTTATTTGGAGCCGCTTTGTGCTACTTCACTTTCATTTTACGCCGTACTTACGTTATTACAACTCTGCACTTGTTTCACTGTATTTTGGCTACTGACATAATTATTTTGTTTGTTCTCGTAAGTGCGTTATTTATTTCTAAGGAGTTACAACAATTGTTTGGTACTGAATAACTGAACTAGGTCATTGAGAATCACTGGAAACAATTCACCTAGCCAATATTTGTTGAAAATCAAATATTTTGATTTTACCAATTCAATTGTATTCATGGACACAAGAAACAAGTCTGTTTTTTACCGGAGTATAATATAATCATAATGGTGATATGTATTCACCATTCGGGATAGTACAGTGAGTAATGGATAAAATAGAGCGTAAAATAGAGGTTAGACCCACGAAATGGAGAGTTCCACATGTTTGTGAGTGAGAAAAATATTTCAAAAATACAAATGACAATATTATAGCTTCTGGATACTGTGAGTTCAAATGTTGGTAGGAATACAGTGTAGCTACTGAAAAGTAAGTTGAAACTTCTTTAAAAATTGATCGATAGAAGTCTACAGACAATTCTGTTGGAAATTTATCTTCTGAACAGCTCATGTGGTGTGCCCCTCATTCCAATATATTCCAATGTGTTTAGCAATATGTGGTGGTCAACAGTGTCGAATGCTTTCGTGAGGTCAGAAAAAATACCAAATGTTGGTTTGGATTCATTCATGAACTCGTGTATGTTTTGAGTCAATATTCTGAATGGATCGAATGATACTTTCGATTTTCCTCTCTGTTGTTGGATATACATATATAGATTCAACACTTTTTGTTTATTTTCTGAATAATTTCAAGGCTGTTTGATTTTTTCCGCTGAATCTTCTCCTATTGAAATGAAGTGATCATTGAAATATTTAGCAATATCATGAGGGTCGTGAAATTGATCACCGCTCTGTAACTCAATCAAGTTGATGGTTGATTATGATTTTGACTCCATCAAGTTAATTGGTTGATTATGATCTCTTATATGATTTTCCACATATTTTTTGGTTGCCTTTTTCTTCCAGAAGAATCAACTGATACTTCTGAAAATAACGCTTCTGGTTTTCAACAGCAACTAAAAGGAAAAATGTTCAGAATTAGTGGATTTATTTTGCCCCAAATGATTTTGAATCTTGTAAAAAAAGCCTTTGTAACGAAAAAGAAAGAAGATTAATCAATTCCAATCGACAATAAGCTGTTCATGCAATTATTGTATTTGACATGAAAATCAATTGTTTTTTTTTCATTCAGGGAAACTATACTTTCTTGTTGATGTTTGACTGAGAAAAATCAAGACTGATATGCACAGCATATTATTTTTTGAAGAAAATAAGTATAATAATCAATTTGAGAAACCGTACAATTTCGATTTGATCTTTCTACCCTTGCGCTGGTCTTTTCTGCCCTACGAACGGAGTATAAAAGGCCACTAGACTCGACATTCTATTGCCCTCGTCTGGTAAAACAGATGAAACCTGTGATATCCAAATGTTAGTTCATACAGATGGAGGAATGTTGGCTGGCACTGAACTTTTTTCAGGACAGTAATTTAACCAAATTTATTTTCCCATGAATGTAAAATGTACTTTTCAGTCCCACCCAAATCTAGAAAATCCAGCGCGTGTAGCTACTGAGTGAGTATTTACTCTCAGAAACATGCCTACGCTATTTCCTTATGAACCCTTCGGACATATTTTTGCTGAATTCGGAAGATATTTTGCATACACGATGATCAAGTATCTATGAAAAATAATTGTGTCCTATCTGTTTGTCATCAAGTTCCATCATCGAATTTGAATTTCCATTTGAAATTTATTTTTTAGTCAGTGATGTGGTTTCATAAATTTTCAGGATGTATCTCATACATTTTTGACAATAGATATCCCCACTAGAAAATATCAACGGGAGATGTCTCAGGTGATTCTGCTGACCATTTGATAGCACTCTTCTTTCCATGCTTCATCAATCCAGAAACTGTCGTACAGATAATTCACTTCGAAATGATATTTCATTTTTCAAGTTTGTGATACGCTACGTCGAACGAAAACATTTTGAACATTTTACTACTGATCGATTTATGAGCAAGAATACCGGTAACTTTTTCAACTACGTCCATCATGGTTTCATTCTAGGATTAGCAAACTGAGAACCAAGTGACAAATGAGACAATAGAAGTATCTTCTGGGTCAAGTTGTTGTGAACCCACCATAAAGTACTCGACAAATTTCTGATGTAATAGGAGTTTTGTAGACCATTGTATTTCTAAAACATGTACAACTGTTCATAATAGTCGAAGTAACCTGTATTATGAATAGTTGAAGCTATCGCATCTCAAAATTGGAAAAAAAAAACAATACAGAGAAATAATGTGGGGATGAGTATCGCCGTTGTGTCGTCAGTGTTCAGTTCAGGGACTGATCGCGATTTGAGTATTGAAATTCGATATTGGTGCAGTTATAATTACTTGAAATTATTATTATCATCCTTGGACAAGTACTAATAGTAATAACGAGGGTGATAGGAACGCATACTTTTTCCTGTGTGGTGATTCCAATAGCGATGGTGAACAATGCGAAAAAAAAAATCAGTGAATAAGATTCGGATGCATTTGAATACTGAAATACAGAAAGTATGTTTCAATGTATATAAATATCTACATCTCAAGTTTGGTTTCGAGGGAAATAAACTATTACAAGCAACATCAGATTTACCGTAATTTCTTTCGCAATTGTACGTAAAATAGTCAAAAACAAACCTTATGAACGCAAGACGCGATGTAATTACCAAAACCTTCAGATGTTCATCTAATACAATCATTGAAAAAAACACAAAATACGACTGTTACAAAAGAAATGAGATTCCTACAACTGGAGTCATAGGAAGAAATTGAATACTTCCGGACATAACGTGAGCTGCTGTGACAAAATTCTTCAGAATTGGATGAAGAAACTAGAATTTAGATTTGAAATAATAAACAAACGTCAATCAGTTATGGAAGAATAGTGGAAGAATAGTGGAATTGCGTAACAAATGCTTAGAACAAATAACTAAATATAGACAAGAACAACACAAATTTTCTATATAGACGAAACTTGGTATAACACTCACGACACAGTTACGAAAGGGTGGACTGATGGTTCGAGAATGTGTACGCCTAACATGCCTGCAAACAAAAGATCGCGACTAATCATTATGCATTGCGAAGGAAGTAAAGGATGGGTTCCGAATACTTTGAAAATATGTGGAACTGCAATGTTGACTACCATAAGAACATGGAAGCTAATATTTTTGAGGAATGGTTCGAAAACACATCCACCTCAAATTTGGATGCGAATAATGTAATAGTTCTTGTCAACACTTCCTATCATTCGCGACAGCTCATCAAATTACCGAATAAAAACTCGAGGAAAGATGAAATACAAAGTTTTATAATGGATAACAATTTGTATTTTGAAGATAACTATACCAAAAACCAACTACTTTACAGACAAAAACAAACAAAGTGTATGCCCTTGAGAGTATTGCTGAAAAGTATGAATACACCATACGACAGCTGATTAACGGAAAAACATATTTTAAATTTTTTTTTTTTTACCATACTGAGAATTCTTCCCTATTTTTGTGTTTTCAATCCCATCGAGTTGATTTGGGAAAAATTGAAACAGAGCATCAGGCGTTAAAATGATTTTCCAAAATTTGATAAAAAGGTAATAGAGCTAGTGAAAGAAGAAGTATCTAATATTACTGAAGAAGACTGGCAGAAAAGAATTAAAAAAATAATTTTCTTTGAAAAATACTATATGGAGATGGGACACTTCCATATTAATGGTGGAAATTAGTTCATTATTGATTTAAATGACGACAGCGGTAGTGAAACAGAGAATATGGAANTACGAAAATATTCGTAGGTATATATTGATACTTGAAAACAGTCACAATAATACGTCAGCGTTCCTAATTTTACTAAAATCCAAATATTTCGCAGCATTTCCAACCCATTACGCTTCAGAGTGACACTTTAAATAACAACACATGACACTGTATTTGAAAATGTTTCAATCAATTCATCTTCCTTTCACAATTGCCAATTAATTCGTCCACGTGATTATTCGAAACACGTTGATTCTTATTTGAAGGCATGTATTCATAGCTCATTTGTGAGTTCAATATTCTTTGGTATCGAAACAGAGTTAGGAGACAATACTTGAATGTACATTTTTAAATTATGTGAGTGGTTACCAAATACGACTGCCATTGAATATCATTTTGGGAATCGTTTGTATTTATCGATTTCACCACCTATTGTTTGAAGTAATTTTTTGAATCCTCAAATCAGAAATATTTGGTATTCAAAACAGTATTCAATGACAGTAATGTCGCTGCTCCTTCCAAAACCTCCACGAAGGCCGCCGTCAGACACCTCAAGGTTGCCAAAGAGAGTGTGTTCGACGAGTCTTGGCCTTCACCTGCCGATATAAAGAAGATGTCTCCTAGTGACCTGTCCACCTCCCTGAAAAGGACAGAATGGACGATGACGTAGGAGGACAACTCCTCGGGAGGATGTACAATGGGTCACATGTGGCCTAAGTGTTGTGAGTCTACACTCACCTTCCCTACTCTACAGATGCAGATACTATCATCCAGACGACGTTCGTTTGGGGATATTATATGGGCATTATTTTCAAACCATCAAATATTTAGGGATACAAATTGCATCGTAAGTATATCTCATATGGGATCATCTCCTGTCATTAGATGGAAATACGCATTTTTAAGTTTCTAACTCGCTAAGTCTGTCACTTTTTCTTCTCTGTTCACGTAATATTCGACGATGTGGACAATTTTCCTTACGTTTCAATATACCTCAGTTTAGATGAGTACATACATGCTTCTTCCATTTTTCGCAATTACACATTTCGAATGTCTGTGATTGGGGTCGTTTAGAGTTTAATATCAGGTAGGTTGTGGGTTCAAGGTGCAATGTAGTTTATTCTTTAGACAATGTTCATGGTTATTCGCATAGAAACATTTATTTCAACACGAATATTGTAGGGAGGGTGAAGTAAGTGGATGCAGTGTGGGCAAGATACATTTTGCGAGGCCTTCTGATAATGCAGGAAGAACAGTTTATAAAATAAAAGAAAACTTGACATCAAAAAATTTTCATTTATGTAATATTTTGGAATTTTGGACAACAAAATTAGGAATTTGAAAAAATCGACTTTGAAGTAGTGAAAAAAATCATGTCTAGGTCTCCGTTTCAAGACCCCAGTCAAAGCTACTGAAAATGCGACTATTTACTAATTGAGACCTTCACGATAAGCTTTGACACGTCATGTCTGCGGTGGGTTACTGAGGAGTTGGTCCTTTGCAGACTATTCTGGTTCCAGGATCAAGTCAAAGAAAAAATATTATTGTACATACACTTGAAAATATCCAATTCTTGTTTCGATTAGTGTTTTCGTTTCAGAACTATGTTATACTATTATTCATTCTCACATCAAAAATATTTCAAGAAATTATAGGAACATGAAGTGACACTGCGTCTGCGATACTTTGATTGGCTTTCTAGTGAGGGAAGGTCCCGATGTCTCTGACGGAAGATTTTCCGCGATAACAGCTCCACGTCAAGTAATGTTGCCAGACTGAATAAAAAATGAATAAGAATTGAATTTATATTATGATATAGTTTGAAGAAAAAAGAACAATGATCACGAATTTTTCATTCACATGATTTCGTGCGCCGAAGAGTAAAATATCTTTGGTTTGAGAAATGTGTATTGATTAAAAATAATCATGACGTGTACTTTTGGATTTTTCATACATTTAAAAAAATCATTTTCATCTTCAAAGCGCGAGGCTCTTTGCTCCGCGAGGCCGTGGGCGGTGGACCATACTGCCCACGTCTTAGGCTACCTCTGAATTGATGACATGTGTATATTGATAAAAAAAAATTTCATGCATATTGTTCGTGATATCAATATGACGCTGTTCATCATACTCAAAGATGTAACTTATGGTCAAACAGCACTGAAAATGAGGTCTTATCGCTTCAGAAGGAACGTACTAATGGAATCGTCATCACAATGGTGTCAATAATTATTCGATCAAGAAGCATACGTCTTTCACGTATACAAAAGTAGCTTTTCTCAGAAACTTCGAAATCTAATTCAATTTGGAAAGATGATGGATCCAGAGCCCAAAATCAAAGCACTCGTGATTCTACACCAGACAGCGCTATTTCGACTCGAAAGGATTCATCAGTGGTGTTGGCTAGAATCAAGTAGACATTGATGGATTCAACTTTCATTGAAGAGTAAAGCTGATATATTAAAAGTGAAGACGCCAACTCGACAGGAGACTTGACACATTTGATTCCACCAAGAGCGGTATATATCAGAAATACGCGACGGATGCGGCGGTTGAGGTTCGACTCAGTAAACTTCGAACTCTACTGTTTGAGAACTCTTCCATCTGAAGAACTTCGTTAATGTGGAATAAACTTCCTGAGAACGTTTTTTTGAATGGTTTTAATCTCCAGCGATTCAAATTCAATGAAAATCGCTACTTTCGCACAGGCACCGCTCTGAGAGCGCCTTAAGGATTTTCCTGTAGTACCAGATTCACAAATATCAGAGATACACGAGGATCCGGCACTCAGTTGCAAAGCAAACTTCGACATCGATCGTCAAACAAGATTCGTTCTCTGTCGTTTACTTCACGCCGGCACTGCTTCTCTATGCTCTTCGGTCGATCCCATAGATGATAACTGGAAAGTTGTTTGCACTTCAGCAACTTTCGTTCCTGTATAAAGCTCAAATTAGAAATCATTCGCAATATTGCCTCTTTATATAGAGTTTGTCTCCCAATTATACTTAGAAGCTGCTAGATTCTATACGCCATCAATTCCTTATACACAATCGAGTGCAGACACCGCTTTCAGAGAGTTTTCAACAAGCCGTTTTGTAGAATTATTTCCTTGTCTTTGGCAGAAAATTATAGTTGAAATGTAAATTCACGTCGTGAAAGAGGTTCCAACTTTCACATGCCTGCTAATGTTGGTTTTCCCAAATTTCAATTCACTTCATCAAAGTGCTGTGAGACTGTGAGAAACCATGTGGTCGACAAATAACGTGGGTTGCCGGAGAACGAGAATCTATACGACTCGCCGGGAAGAGAGTCTTGATTTATTCATTTGACATGAGGGTACTTAAACATAGGAACTTCATTACTCGAATTCGAATTATTCATCGTCGACATTATTTCCACCCACAAAAGTTCGATTTTGGACTGAGAATCCTGGGCAGAGCAAATTGTTCCAAATAATTTCGTTGGCAAATGTGGCCCTCACTTGAGATTCACGAGATATAACACAGACGAACATGGGAATGTTCAGAAGTTTGAATTCACTTGGATTTCCGGTGTGATTGAATCCTTTTGTTTTTCTTGCTGAATTCAGTGTAGAATAAGAAAATCGTTTTATTCTACACGAAACGGTAACTGGGACAGTATCATTCCTAGAACTAAATTAGATGAATAGATAAAGTGATAGTAGATTACACCCAGAGAAATGTGCTCTCGATAACCATGACTCCAAGAAAAACACTTATTGGATCACAATTCAAAAATGTTATCACAATTGAACAAACTGAGTCATAGAAATTGTTTCTTGAAATGGCTTTCAATTTGTACTGCTATTAATTTTATCAATTCAATAAAATTTTTGCAATTTGTTTTTCGGATTCAACTCTTTATGATTTTGGGATTTGCAATTCATGTTTTTCCTCCTTGGTAACAGTGTTACCACACTGAATTTAGTCCGGTAGATATCTCTCAACATATTTTTAATTCGATCTACATGATCATATACTTTATTGTGACATTTCCACTAGACAAAACCGCAACATGTGTTTCGTCATACAATAATTTTATCAAGCGTTTTCATACTGACTAAATACTGCTTTATCTGTGCTTTATAAACTAATAATTTGAAGTTTCAGCCAGATAATGAGTCATAATTTTCCAATTCATTATTGAGCTTGGATAATTTTCTATCATGATGTTCAGAAAGTTTAATTATGAAAAATTAGAATGGAAACTTCCTCTATTTTTATAACTCATGTATTTGTGACTAACGTTACTGCAGTTTAGTCCTACAAGGACATTTTCAAACGAATACAATACAAGTTTATTGTATTCGTTTGAAAATATTACTGTGGGACGAAACTATGCCTCCTCCCGGGTTGAGTGCCCTGAGATGGAATCTTCCACCCCCGCTCTTCCGGAGCAGTCCTCAATTTACTGGTAGGCACTTCAGCAAGATTGACATCTGACCTACTGCGGTTGAAAGCCAGCTTTCAAGTGCTTTTACTTTCTAATCTAGTAACGTGGGACGAAACTATAGTAACTCAACTTTTATATATACTTAAGGTACATCCTCAAATTATGATTACCTATAGCATATTATATCAATTTTACATCAATAATGAAATATCAGTTTTGGACAATTGGATTTTAATAGATCACCAACACTGAACTTGTTTTCTCAAAAAGAAACATTGTATTATTGATGTAGAATGTATGAGCAGTGATACATGTAGAATTGATACAGGCAATCACAATTTGAGAATGTACCTTGGGTATATAAAAGTTGGGCAGTGCTTTAGGTAATTATGATCAAAGAAGTACCTGAATAACTATTTGCTTCTGTGATCGCCAAACATGTCGTGATATATGTGATATATATTTGGAAATGAAGTTTGTGAAGATCAAATTGTAAGGTGTATTACATGAATTTACTATGGATCTTCATCAAGTGATGGCTGAATCAATAAAAAAATAACCCTCTTTCATTGTGTGTCTGGCAAATATCATAAAATAAGGATATAGGTAATACACCTACTTTCATTAACACCAATTGTAAGGAAGTCATAAACTCAATATTAGTTACTAAATTTATCAGTAACTATATTGGGAAATGGAATGTGTCTGACGAGGAAAATTGTTCAGATCATTGAAATCGGATATACCTCGATTAACTTTTATCAAAACTTCCGGAAAATAAACTTGGAAAGTCTATAGGGAAGAGCTGGAAGCTTATTCAGACCGGATGGCTTTTGCGATGAGAGATTTTGCAAGCTAAAATTTGACATCAGAACGATTATCGAGAGCTATTATCCCTACGTACAACAAACCTTGTTCCACCGTCAAACAAAAATGTTTTTCTGTGAAATGAAGATTTGGCTCGAATGAGACAACAAACTATAAACATTTCCGAAATGGCAGGAAAATCAGGTTTCTGGCATCAATACAAAAGGTCCCTTCAACTGAATACAACAAAGCTCTGAGGAAACCCAAGAGGAATTGGAGAAGGCAATGCGAGGTCAAACATACCCAAATATGCGTCAGACTGTATAAGATACTCTTTGAAGGACCTTAGGTCTCAAAAAAATGTTCAAACCGGTAAGTACACATGAAGAGGGGGAGGGACTATAAGACAGCATTTCTGGGTGCAGAAATCACGAATATAACATCGGAGTACTGAAAAAATTCGAAATTTTAGGATTTCAAAAGGCGCAGGGCTTTTGGCTTTCTATTTCTCCACATTGAACAATGTATGTAGGAATTTTTCGAAAAACAAAGATCAACTTCACAAGTTCCGAGATACAAAAAAAACTTTTGGCATAACTACTTTCTAACATCAAATTGTATGGAAATTACTGTTTTCCTATTCGAGAGTGCATTTGTTCTTCAATACAAATCTGCATTATTTTATTTATGAAATTTTGTGCTCATGAATCTCTTCATTCAGATTGAATCACATTTGTTTATGTGGAATGAATTGCCACACATTTCCAAACAAACTGCACCATCTGAAAGCAATTGGAGAAAGTTTTAATTGCCAAAGTTATCTCATGAACAACATTCAGATTAGTTTGATGCTCTCATGCATTTCTGCTATTTTTCTCATCAAACCATTCAGTCAATATCTAGTAAATAGTATGGATATATGAAAGCAGATGTCGACCAAACGGACAAAACCGCAACCAAACTGTATTTCGATATCGACAAACCATCAACTTGAATTGTCAAAATTAGAGAAAGATTTTGAAAACATTGTGTCGCGTGCGACTCTTTTTTTGTCAGCAACGAAATTTTCCGTCGGCTTTGTTTTGGTTTTGGAGTTTTGTGTTCGCTATTTGGAAATGTTGATCTGTGGTGGGTATACCAATGATCTCATGCAGAATCTCAATTTTTTTGGCTTTCGCTCAAAAGATTCGATTATAATAATACTGCAGGCCATTATAAAAATATCGCCTAGAGAAGAAAAACATCTTTTCGACAGAATGATTTTCCATCATGCCAGACAGAAAACATTTCACAACAAAATACGCGACTAGTTTTTGTCAGTTTGGTGGAATTCGAGTTATAAACTTGTTTTCGAAACTAAAAAAAAGTTTTTCGTTTCTTTTTTCGAAAACGAAACTAGTCCCAAGCGAGTCATCCGTTTTATCAAAATACAGCTTGAGCTTGTGTTTTCGAATTTAAACATATTTCGACGAATCTATAATTACACTGCTCGTATTTCGTCAACTCATTTTCATGAATTCTCTTCACTACTTTTCAAACTCAAATAAACGAAATGTCATTTGTTCAACAAAATCCGCGTTCTTCGTCGGGGCCATACCTTATCTCATCCTTATCTTCTCCGTGTGATTTTGTCAGTTAAAATTCACTGTCTTAGCAACTGTTTGAAAGTCTCAGCAACGACTGACTGACGACCTTCGTGTTCACTCGTATTAATAACTTTAGGGGAAGGTGGAGGTATTGATGGGGATTTTGGTAGGGGCAATAGTAGAAAGGGTAGTGGGGTAGCGTGCCCATGCGGATACTCACACCCTAGAAAAATGATCTAATCAATTGATCACAACCAGTCATACCCAAGTGGAAAAATCCATCCTGAAATATTCGAATGACGTTTCTGGAATAATTGGTTTCATCGTTCAATGAAGTTCCACTTTAAATAATTGATTTCCATTCACTATTTGGAGAAATCATTGGAAAATTCTATCGGTAATGAAAGGTCGCAGGAAGTGAATCTCAAACATGATAGATGTGGAGAGGATGTAATAAAATGACATGAAGAAACGAACCAGAATATGTGAAATATTCAAATTATTCCTATCAGAACTTCCCTTTTCGCTCAACCTACTACTGATGTTCGAAAATGTTCGTACATCCGGAGTATTTCTATTTGAGAAAAGCTATCCATTCCACCGCCCTGCTGCGAAGAGCATCAGAATACTCCTGACGGGTAAGATATCACACGTGCAGATAGGAGTCCCCCTTAATGAAGCCTCATCCGAAGGGATATATGACGTTGGGCACAGTCAGTGTCACTTACAGAAATTCCAAAATATCAAGCGTTCTCTTGGCGTAGAAAGCTTCGTCATCTAACGAAAATGCGTGACGGTAATGCGGTGCTTTGCCGCAATGCCTAGCTACGCGTGGGATCTTTCATAAATCATAACAGAAACACATATTTCGATCCTGAGTCTACAGGGGAGGTGGTCTTCGACTGAGCGACCTCAACTATCCTTTCTGCCTGTGATATCAGATCTGAAGCTAGTGTCCGTTTTCCAACCGTTAAACAAACCTAGGTGGCTAGGTGATACAGCCAGGAAGCCACTCATTTCTTCGTTGAGAGCAGGAAATCTTATGAAATCATTTTTATCATTGAGTAGCAGAAGCTAATCTGCATCAGGAGGTGAAACAATTTTCCCTCAACAGATCAGCAAATAGTAACGTTCAAACTATGATTTACTTAAATCAGAGGTGAAAACACTGCATAGCTGGATCTGAGGTATCGTCAGGTATAGCTGACGTACAGCTGGAGGTTGCTACTATCAGTGAGTTGAGAATTTCACATCAGGGACATCTCAGTATCGACCGATCAACTGAAACTTTTTGAGTCTATCATTATGGTTGCCTTGAGAAAATATTTAAAGAAAATGTTCACAGGAACGATTCAAGAGCTGCACATTCTGCCTGAATGGCTTCATGTTACCTGAGGGGAACAGGATAGCGTTTCCTGACTAGCAGGTGCAGTCAGTATCCTGCAACCATGAAAGAGCGTCTTCCTCAAATATACGACAGGAGATATACTTACCGAATTTATATTGGTCAATTCCTACCTGACGAAAGTGTTCACAAACTAATCGCTGATTAAGGCCTCACCATATTGAGGAAAATAATGTATCATGGTCAGTGTACTTCGGATTGGATTATAGCAGAGCACATATTGTGTCTGCTTCATTGCGGTCATAGTCTCACTCGTGCTAATGTGATCTGAAAGATTATTCACCAAATTGAATAATCGGCTCCGTTGGAAAGATGGATTTTTTGACTAAGTTCTATTAGGTGTGAGCTACAATAAACTCCTGTAAATTGCAGTGGACGATCGAAGATACCCACTTCTTTTGAACCTACCTGCCTGCCTCATACAGTCTTCCAGTACTTCACTATCACCAAGCGCTTATATGTAGTTCATAACTTGAAATTTGCAATATTGTTGATTCAAATACGTGATTACTAGACTTGGTGAACCATTGTTAGAATTGTTCATTTGTACAAAACGAAATTTGTTTCTTACTGGACTTACTTGATAAGCTTTCATTCCCTAGTAATGTTCAATTTCGCAACAACGCTTAAATGTTTTATTTTATTTTTTCATGCAAAAACCGTACACCAGAAGAAGACGATGAGAAAGTCAGATTCACTCAATAAGAAAGAAGTAATTCAAAATTGAATTTCACTTTGAGAAAAATCAATGGCGTATTACTTCAATCTTCAGTATTATTCAGTGCAGAACCCAAACGAACGCCACTTGCGAGAATGAGAAATTGGGAAATAGTTTCTACGAAAATATTCGTAGGGACATATTCTCTTCGAACTTCCACACCATATAGTCAAAAAATAGGTCCCTCAGAACATATGATTTTTTTTTCCAAAACTTGCCAGAAATAACCCTATTCGAACATTTATTCGAAAAAAGTCACCTTCTCTGAATTTTGTCGACGATGTAGTCGTATTATGTCCAAAACAAAGCAACGTTTTCAGTCACGAACGATTTTCATAAAGGATATGAAGGCTAACTGATGTTGTATGCCGTGTAAAATACAATGGCCATAAATTGAATGATCCGATGGATTTGCACAATCTGCTTTTAAATGAGGACGCAGTGGAAACGAAGCCGCTAATTCCCATGCAGATAGGTTATCCGTTGACCGTTTCTTTCTGAATTTCACATATGAAATTTCCGGATATTTCAATTTTTGAGCTCAGGAAATCCAGACAAGATATCCATTAACGTTGATTAAGCATTTTTAGGATTTCAGAAGATAATCATTTTTTTTCATGCTATTCATTAGCTACGAAATGCGTTTTTGGGGTTTGTTATTATGTAGAAGATACTAACTGTAATTTCATTATTGCATATAACGAAATTAATCATCAGAAGAATCATGAAATACAAATCAATTAGCAGAATTCAGATTATTAAAAGAGAAAAAGAAAAAAAATACCTCAAAAGTGCAGCTTCGTTCCCATATGCCTCCCCACTCACAAGCGATATTGGTGAAATTGGGGACACTTATGAATCGTTGTATTCATTTCACGTGCCATTATGAGGGTGTCTACAATATGCTGTGTGATGCCCGTTAAAAGTGCATATAGATTGTAACGACAAGGAGCCACATTGTCTGCTGCACAATTGCTCATATCTGATCCTTCTAAAGAAAAGTCAATGGCAACATTCAATTTGCCTCTGAATCTTTCCGTTGGAGAAAATATTTTTAAATGAGTTACTAAAATACGGGGAAACTTATGGATTGATAGGCCCTTTGTGCATTTTCTTCTTTCCTTGCACCTCGAACAGGTTGGTTTTTCATCTCCATCCAGGGTTTCTTTTGTGAAAATATCCAAGCATTGTGACAAACTCAATTGGCCAGTTCTTTGTGGTATAGGGAGAGACAAATCCCAGAAAAGAATCGAATATTACTGATGAGTATCCACAGTGTGTGCACGTCATAGTAGATTTTAATGGACCAACGAAATTGTCTACAATCTCAGAGTTGTTCATGTTCAAATATCTCAACCAGGACAATTGCCCTTTTCCACTGTTGCTCAATTTTGCGTCAATCTCCGTTGAGATCGGTTCAGGTTTCTCAGTAATTCCATTGAAGTCCTCATTTCAACTTTCTGAAAGATATCGAAGGGATTCCTTGGCGTCTTGATGGCCAGATCTTATGAATCGAGGGGCAAACCTTTGAATCTGACTTTTGAAATAGGTAGTGTTTATTACTCTATCAGATGAAACTTCCGACCCCAATTCCTTGATAACTTCTGCGAATGTACCTTTCATACTAGAAATACTAGTATTGATATCTTCCATGTATGTATCCTTTTCTAAATATTCCAGCAACCATCTGGTGTTTGATAATCATTGGATTATACTGTTCATGAAACAGGTGTTTCCAATATTTTCCAACCCATTGAACCCAAGGGTTTTGACTGAAGAATGTATCTCTGATCTAATGTTGCAACTGTTGATACTACGTTCACCACTGCTGTCTTCTTGTGAATAATCACGGAATCTATGATTCACCCCTTCATTGGATCGGTAGGACAAGGAATTCGAAGCTAAACTGCCTAAAGCTGAATTGGATATGGCAGACGTTTCGAATTCTAGAACTTGTTCATATTTCTCTTTATCTACTGATGGGAACTTACGGGGAGTATCACAAGTAATATGGGAAGTTTTATGACTAGCGTATAAATATGATTTGGAAACAAGGAGTTGAAGAAAAATTCCATCCAGTGAATGAAACGACGGTGTGGTACTAAAAACAGAAGCTGAATTACCACGCTGTAAAGCTAAAGTAATTTTTTGGATCAGAAAGGTAGTACATCTTTTTTCTTTAGTTTCTTCAGTCATTCTTCTGTAAATTTCATTTACAAAATTTAGAGATAAGGGCACAAATACAGCGAAAGTTACTACAGCCAGAGGATATATTATGAAGTTATTTCCAACATTTCGATATTTCTGCTGTTTTGCTTTCTCACTGTTTATGGCAGCAGCACCTGCACTTTTGGACGTTCCAACTAAATGAGAAAGAGCCAATGTGTCTGCACATGTCAAATCCCAAACGGCAGCTTTGCCACATTTCCAGGGAACAAGGGTCATTCCATCAGGACATTTGCCATCATCACGGCTAGTACCTAGTGGTTCTAGGATAGAAGGTATCCCGGCTGATATCAAGGCCATTTTTAATGTCGTTGACTTGGTGATGTCTTGGAAAACGTCCAGAACTCTTTCTGCAGACCAAAAAAATCTGTTTTCCGTTAACCAGCTAACCGTTAACCGTTAACTGCTCTTTGGATTACTTAACGTATATATAGAAATGTTAGGTGTTATCGTGATATAGTGATCATTTTATGTCAATAATTTTTATAGGGAAATCATTATATCAGTTTTAGCTCAGCTAAGAATGATCTAATGATTGTCAGGTAAATGTCATCATATTACTCCAGTAATATGTATTATTTTGGGTAAAGTTTATCGCGGATGGCGCGTGTTGTTCGCACGTGATAATGACCAATAGGGGCAAACAAATTGGTTGACGCGTTTGTTGACGCGTTTGTTGTGGTGCATCATTTGATTCTTGTGAATTAATCATCACATGTTTGTTTGCTCTTTGGATGACTTATTGTATATATAGATATGTTAGGTGTTATTGTGATATAGTGATCATTTTATGTCAATAATTTTTATTGGGAAATCATTATATTAGTCTTAGCTCAGCTAAGAATGATCTAATGATTTTCAGGTAAATGTCATCATGTTACTCCAGTAATGTGTATTATTTTGGGTGAAGTTTACAGTTTTTTCACAATATTTATTATGTTTCCAGCATTGTTTCCGTTATTGATAGATAATCAGATTTGACAGTCCATCACAACTCTGAGAAATGAACTTTCAACAAAGTTTTCGAGCTTGGGATACAACAATTTACATACCATCGCCACCTACAAAGATTCTCGCTATAAGCAGAAATTTTCTACACCGGTGACAGATATGGATATGGAACAACTAGGACCAGGGACATTACTTTCTCACCGCATTAATGAAAGAGTAAATGTGGATGAAAATTCTCTCAAATGGTGGAGTGTTCATCGAGAGGAATTTGAGATATTATCACCAATAGCACAACGAATTTTATCCGCTTCACCAGTCAGTGTTCCTAGCGAAAAATTAACTAGTAATGCAATTTACAAACCTCTCAATAACCCCCTCTCAATGAAGTAAGTGAAGTTTGAAAATATAGGAGCGTTATACTTATTACTGATTTTTATTGATGAAAATATTAATGATTACTGTATCATCGTTTGAGTTCTTCATTCATAAATAACTATATTCATATAAGATCATAAAATCCGCATCCGTGAATGTGGACCTCCATAAATCCGCATCAGCATCCGCATTCACATTCGCGGATGTGAAAAAATTGTCATACGCAACATCCCTGATTCTAAGTATTGATAGTTTTCCTAAAATGGAAACTCACCTCACAGGTTGCTGAGAATTAATTCCACCATCCCTTTTACTTGATTTGAGAGGATAAATCTCAATACAATTTCTTGTTGATTGAGCACAGGCGAATAGAATTACAAATAAGTGATTTCAACATGGTAAACAACAATTCTGAGAAGTTGAGACAATTCAGAATATAAATCCTAGCCGAGACACAACTGGTTCGTGATTAATCGGAAAAGTATAAAACTAAAAGAGAGTAAAAACATTTGCTAGCGTTGGCGGAGAAAAGACCAAAGTGAGAACGTGATTGGTTTGGGATCATTTCAACTTACCACGGAATTCAGTTCTTGAATAAATGAGTCTTGCATTGGGCGCTTTCTATCTTTAAATTTTAATTCAATGAAGTATGTGTGAGATATCATTAAATGTTTCTATTCGTTTGAGGGACCTTACCATTATGTGTGAAATATAACATCGTTCAAATGTCCACCACGGCTTCTCTCGGTAGAGTGCATCCGAAACGTCCAATTTTCATGACTCTGGCGCATAAATCAGGTAACATTTTACCGATGGCATGAGTTATGTTGGTTTTGGGGACCGCTGTGGTTTTTGACTAACTCGCACATACCTGTGATTTAGAAAACCTCACAAGAAAAAGTCCTCACGATCTCGGTGGTCAGTTCACATCACCTTATCGTGCAGAATATTCAATTTGGCATACTGGCACGTAGCGCCATCTGGGAAAGGCCGATTTCTTGTTAGCGACGCGAAATAGACTGCCTCGGATTCTCCTGCGGGAATGATTTCTACATTTCTTGCGTTTCGTCGACGTACGCGTGTTTCATCCACCACATTGAGAATAGTCCTCTTGGTATAGTCTGGGTCACAAGATCCGTTTTTTGGAACTTCTGTCCAAGGGTACCGAAAATTATGATCCAGGGCTCATTCGATTCGGAATGACGTCTAGCAATTCTTTGAAGAATTTCAACAGGGGCTCGATAAAATTGCAGAAGTTTTAAAAAAATTCAGTAAAAAAATTGGGGTTTGGTTTTTTGCAAATACCTCGGAAAATAATAAAGATATCTGGAATTTGAATGAAGATCCTTGAAGACAAGAGAGTTTCTTAAAAAAGAGTTCTACCTNGGGTTCATTCCGAATCGAATGAGCCCTGGATCATAATTTTCGGTGGCCTTGGACAGAAGTTCTAAAAATGGCTGTCAGAAAATGGACGAAGCGCGTGGTATATTGCCCGCCATTTTGATATGATAATTTTATTATTTTTACGTGCTGTTAAATGCAATATCTGTTCACGGTAATTTGACAAAACAGACTGAATAGATGAAAACTAATTTGAAAGATGTAGTAGCTTCAACAAGATGGCCGTTATCAATTGTCAAAGCCCGGAAGTCCCTGTTGGAACACTTTATATTTGTGAATCTTTCGTTCATCTATTTTATCAACATGATGCAGTATGAGCGAAAGCACTGGTGATTACTGAAGTTTCGCTCTATATGGTGAACTTTTTTATGTATACGTTAAAGAAATACCGATGAAACGTATCATAATGATGTTTCATGTAGACGAAGAGTCCGCTTTCGACATTTCAGAAACATAACATGACCTGTAGCATCACATATGAAATGTGATGGATATCTTGAGTGTGGAAAACAGCATTATATTGACATCATAAAAAATATGTATGAGAAAAAACCTATTACTGTATTATATATCACCGCTCCTTACTATAATTATATCATATACAACATTGCCATACGACCTCCCCAATACAAAGCCAACGAACGTTGAATTATAGACTTTGTAACACATTATTACCATTTTTGTACTTCGGAAAAGAGCATGTATTCAACCAAACTTGGGCAATTCAGTGTCCACAATTTAGTATTGATTTATTTTTCTTAGATTTTCGTCATCAATATCATTCATGACTGACTTTCAACTATTTTGAAAACAAGCACTTTTATTTGTTATCAATTATATTTGAGATGATTTCGTGATCTACATTAAAAATATGCTTTCAATACATTTTTATTGAAGGTATTGAGTTGACTTTCATTATATTATTTTTATACATATAGTCTAGAAAGTTATAGAATTGTGTCTGTAATTGTACAAACACTATTGTTTTGTTTTTTATGGATTATCTATGCTGTAACTGTTACAGGGGATATTTATTTTTACTTATGGAAAATGCCATTCTGACGCTGAGAACAGCTGCATCCTCATACATCTTTATTGACAGATATGTATATTTTGTTTGGAAATCATTTTCAAGTTATTTCTGCAATATCTCAAGTTTTTGAAGATGGGTATTAAGTACACCACCCTAGCTGAGGATAACATATCGCACAAGAGCATAATATAGAATTTTGAGGCAACGACTATCTGATATTCTATTTGAATCTATATAACATTGGTCTTGAACTTTCAGTAACTTCATCGACATTATGGTTCAATTTCGAATGGAAATCGATTGTAACCCACAGATATCGGACTTTTTCTGCTTGTTTGATGGTAATCCGTTTATTGGTTTTTCTCAATGTGAGTGTTTTGAATTTAGGTAAGTTGGTTCTGTAATTCGGAAAATTTATACAAACATTTCTGTCAGAATTGACGGTGAGTAAACCAACTGACAGTATTCAACAGATCGTTTTCCTTTCTCATTTTCAGGTTTTATTCTCCCAGGTTTCCGAAGTGTATAGGAAAGCAGTGTCATCAGCGAAGCTCATAATGTGACCTGTAGTTTCATGGCTGCTAGCTGAACTATTTATACATATATAATGATGAAAGTTGTGGTTCTAGCAGTGTACCTTGTGGTACTCCATATTTTATAAATTTCTCTTCGCTGAGATCCAGGAACATACATACGGTTGGTTTACCTTCATCCATCAACTTATTTCTCTGAACCCATACTGCAGAGATTATATTACGTTATTCTTATCGAGAAACTCATTCAGACTCGATTTTAGTAATGAGAGATCGATATATAGTTACAAATATGAGATTCGTCGCCCTTTTTATACACCGGGGTAACAACTGCAATTTTGAATTCAGATGCATATTCATCAGTTTCATAATATATACAGGCTGATTCACGGTGGATGGCACATTAGACGTTTCTGGTGATCCAGACAACGGATCACTTTGAAAATTTAATGGAGGGCATATTCGGACATTCTCTAGCCAACTAAAATATTTTCGACAATGCGGTGTTGCCGCTTCTATTAGAAAGCAGTAGCAACTTTGATTTTTCAAATGGAANTATTCTTGAATTTTCTAGAGAGCGAAATTTTCAGCTTTCATGTTTTTAAAAGCATTCTTCCGGAGGGTCGTGTCGCAAATAGAGATTAAAAGTTACTCACAATTCATTAAACTGGATTTATTTCTTTTTGTGAAAAAATGCGTTTTTGAGGTTCGCAACATAAACACTTTCTGACTTGTCCAAAAACAAGCACTTTTTACTGATGAGATCAAAACTTTTTTCTGTAAAGCGCTATTATCATTCATTTCCGAATTACCATGGTAATATCAATGTGGTTATCGAACGTACAAGTCATATATGCAATTCACTTTATAATGATTTGCTTTTACAAAAACTTCTTCTTAACAAGTCTTCACAACTCCGGGCGACGGTAAAATTGTATCGTCGCTCTCAAGAATGTTATTCCAGACTAAATTCCGCACAGATCTTCTAAACTTTCAGGGCGTAGGAATTCTTTCTTGCCGTGGATACTTTGGCCTTTTGCAGTCATTCTCATATTATCGTGGATTTTAAAGTTTGGTGTTTATTAAATTTGTTTGAGAGCTGATAACGAACTGAAAATTCTATACAAGTAGCTTGGCAAACATTCGACTTATGCTACTAACTTTATGAACTTTGAAAGCCCAAAATTAGTTTCTCGTAGTTTTCAGATTTACTGAGATTTTAAGAAGCCAGTAAAAGCACGGGATTGAGAAAATCCGCGAAAACTCTCTTAAGTCTGTTTTCTCCTCATTTTTTTCAATATGAAAAAGTTCTTCAAGATGGAGGGTGATAATGGTGAAATCAACCATGTTTTTTAATGAATGCATATTCTGCATACACTATTACTTGATGAAAATTAATTACAATCGCTACATGGTTGCTTCATCGGTTGGAATGGTACATCAAACTATCCTTCAATTTCTTTTACATAGGGAGGTAATTTCAAACTCAAAGAATTTTTATTTCGTATGATTCAATGTTACTTCTTTACATGATCTACAAATCTTTCTATAGAGTTACTTTTTTGAAACTGATTGCTTCTTTCATTTTTTTGTATGGAGAAGTTCATAGCCAAAACGAATACTCAGTTTGTATTTCAAACATTCGTTGTATCAAGATGGAGTAGTAGAAAGCCAAAAACAATCTTGGGCCAATGCATGGTGGCCCAAACGAATATATGTTCAATTTTTTTCCAAGTAGGATATCTTAAATGTCATTGTAGTTTTAGCGTTATGGTATTTTTATTGTTCTCGTGGAAATTTTCTAGGAACGACCTGAATAATTTTGAACTATTTTCGAAAGTTTCTTTAGTATTATTTTTATTATAGTATCCTCATAATTAATAACATTTTGAATTTACCCCAATGCCGGCACATGTGCTAAAATTGACATGTTCTCTAAAAAGCCGATAGGGAAGTCGCTGTTTCTTTTATTCGAGAACTTATAATTTTTTCCATTTCTTCAGTTACGAAGAAGGCGTTTCACTTCAACAGATCTGATTGAATAAATAGCAAGTGATGATAATGACCTTCCCGATAGTAATGTGACTTTTTCTCTTGAAAACGCGAATGATCTGGTTGCTGATAGGGATTCTTCTGATAAAGATAATGTTATTATTGTCAATTTGCCCATTTTTATAGATACCAATTGAGGACAGAATCTCAAGATCGAACAAGATCAAGATTGATTCAAATGGTTTGAATATTTGAAGGGGACTCGACTGAAAATCTTCAACATTGATTTTCGGACTGCTTTTTGACTAGATCTTACAGATTACAAGATATAACAATACATGCCTAACAAAAAAAAAGTTGTTAGTGACATAACCAGGAATGAGATGTTTTGCTTCTTCGGCATTCTACTGCATAGTAGATACACTTCTGTCTCTCGAAGAATAATGATGACAAAACAGATGATGAATTAGGATAGGCATCAATTTGTGGGGATTGTTTCCATTTTATTGCGATCCTTGCAATGATGATTTGAAGAAAATGAAGGTTATGCTCCAGTAGGAGAGAACCAGAGTGTAGATGAAGCTATGGTGCCATATTCTAGGTGACATAGTTTCAAACAATTCATCCGTAGGAAACCTATTTGCTGGGGGTGTTAGTTTTGGATCGGAACAACAAGATATGTAAATATAGTTCACTCCCCCCATATCAAGGATCATTCACAAGTTTACCATCACAATATTGTCATTTGTGGTCGAGATCCACTAATATCATACAGTACGCAGATGTATTATAAAAATTCCATATAAACCATTTCATCTGAATCTGTTTTTTTCGTCTCTTTGTGTTCTGAAAAAATTGAAACTCAGAAACATGAAAGGTATCGTACAATATGGAAGGATAGAATATCAAACTGATCCCTGGGAAACACGAAGGAAATGAACAAGCTCAATTTAGGTTCTTTCGAGTAGATGGAGGTATCATTAGGTATATGTAGAATCATGAGTAACATTGCATGTCACTCTCATGACCGTATTTCCTATGAGAAAAGCAAAAAATACAGAGAAGGAAAGACATTTACTTAGATCAGCCTTGGTAAGTATCAATGAAATCTCGTGGAATCTCAGGCATCTGCATAGACAGAATGGAGGAATACTAGATCGGTTATGTTTCGAAAAAATATTGCAAGTGAGTTATTAGAAGCAAACAAACGAACCACAACAAGAGGACCTTCGGAATTATCGGGGAATGGACAAGAAAGTTTTGACGGCTTTGTTCCAATAATCTAGAGATAACAAACAAAAACGAAGATGTTCAGTCTGCCATAAGGACTAGTATGACTAGTTGTTGCCCGCGGCTTCGTCCGCGTACAATTTGGTTTTTCACATTGAGTTTCATGACAGACCAATTCAAACTAATAGTAACAATATTTTTTATCGATCCTAAACTATACAAAGAACATATCTGCCTTTGACCTTCGACCCCAAAAACAGCGAGGCCACCTCCCCCTTAGCAGGGGAGCAGATGGACCTCTAAAGGTAACTTTGAATCCAACAACTGTCTCATGGGCAAGGACGTTGGAAAAAAAGTAAAAATAATACAATGCAACCTTCAACACAAAAAGGCGGCAACGGCAACACTATGTCGCCACCTTGATGTATTGGAGGAGGCAATAGCTTTGATCCAGGAGCCCTGGATGATAAAGACCAACATTACTGGTTTCAGTAGCCTAACTGGTTAAGTTTTCAGCTTACCAAGCAACCAGCAACCTAGGACGGCTGTCTACGTTCCTGGGAAATAAAGAGCCTTTCCGATTGCACAATTCAGCACCTCAGATCTCACTGCAGTCAAAGTTGAATGTCCAGTTGGGAAAGGCAAATATATGGCGTTGATAATCGCATCGGTGTACCTCCCTTCAGATGCAGCCACCAACCACCAACACAGCCACCAACCAGGGAAATGGAGGTGCTAGTGGACCACTGCCTCAACCAGAGAGTGGAGCTCATATTGAGTGACGACTCAAACTCTCTCCACGTGAGCTGGGGCAGCAAGAATATCAACGCCAGAGGTAAGTCACTATATGAATATATAATAGAGAAAGATCTAACAATCTTGAACAGAGGCACGGAGCCAACATTTATTGATGCCCGTAGCCAAACATAATAGATATCACGCTCACGACAGCCAAAATATCAAACAAAATCCAAGACTGGCAAGTCTCGGACCATATTTCTATGTCAGACCACCACTGGCTGACCTATACGGTAAGCCAGGATCTCAGGACTACTGTAAAATCCCGTGACCCGAAGAGGACGGATGTAGCTCTCTACAATCGACTCTTAAGAGGAGCTCTGCGGGAAACAGAGGTCTTGACTCCTGGCAACAATGAAGAACTGGAAAGGTACACAGTATCTATCCACAACAAAATAGACATTGCCTATAAAGAATCCTGTCCGATGGGGATGGTTCAAACGCAACGATATCAAATATTCGATATCAAATATTCAAATGCAACGATATCAATGAATATTATTGCTCAGTTGCAGAAACTGTTTCTAAACAGATTATTTCCTCAAAGGATCCACTGATTTATTTAAATCACATCTCTGTTTCTGAATCTTTCTTTTTCACGCCTACGGATACAGTAGAGATGAAACAAATTTTTAATGAAATTAAAAATAAAAATGCATCTGGGTGGGATGACTTATCTATAAAAATATTTTCACATCTTCCCGACTCGGCTATTATGGTAAAGATTTTCATTCCATAAAGACAATAACGAGAAAAAGCCTCAATGTTTGAAGACCTTGTCGATGAATTTTTTTATAATATAATAGTGCCTTGGAACGATAGATAATATTGTTACATTAGATTTTATTGTTAGAGTATTATCGACACATTTGTCGATAATACTCTAACAAAAAAATATACCTACACATATTTTTCTACAACATAAAATTAGCAATTTCAAAAGTTCACTCTCGATTTATAATATTGTTAAATTAGATTTTATTGTCATATTATCGACACATTTGTCGATAATACTCTAACAATAAAATATACCTACACATATTTTTCTACAACATAAAATTAGCAATTTCAAAAGTTCACTCTCGATTTATATCTTTTGACATTTTAAAATATTTCAGATATCCAAAAAAATCATCAGAAACAATGCATTCAAGTATATGAAAACACATGATATTTTGGACAAGTAGAATCATTCTATTTTGACAAATGTCCTTATAATAAAATGATTAGGTGAGTCTCACTTTTTCGTTGAAGCTTCCTATCAGTCGATCTTCTGCAACTACAACGAAATTCAATTTTTTCTTACTGAACATTAAAGCTGACTTCAACATATTGAGTGTTTCATATAGTCGATCTCCACAAGCGACAACAGCAACCACAATATCATTTCTAAAAATTCAATATTAAAAAGAAGTTACAGAAAAATTGTTACTCTCACTTATTGAAGGAGATTCTTTCTGTGGTAATTTGATCATATACTTCCTCTTCCTCATCTTGAATCGATTCCCTGCTATTCAGTAACCTGATACTATATAGATAAAATATTACTAGTGCAATCGATAATAATACTCCTAGTTGTAGAATAGTGTACAGTCTCATTTTAGTAACGGAGAAAATTGCATTTTGAAAATGTTCAAATTGAATTAAATTGTAAACAAAAAATTTCTTTTCATCTCAAACTCAATATGGAGATATTCTGGGAATCAATAGCTTTGTGTTAACAGTTCGATGATAATTATTAGGGATCCATATTGATTAAGTCTTTCCTAGGCAAAAAAAATGAAAATCGATACAACCCAAAAGTGTAGAAATTGGAATCCATGTCAATCTAGACAAAATATGAAAGCAAATAAAGAGTTTGAGTTATAAAGGTATATACTGCGGTAGTTGCCGTTTATTCACAATTTAGACTTTGATTTTATGAGAATTTTACTTTTGCTGCTTGTAAACTATTTGATTTCACCAATTCCCCCAAGGCTTCAAAAAACACTACAGCTTCAAAGGACAGTTGCTTTTTTCTTTCCATTTTTTCATGACACTCTTTCCAGTAATCTGGTCAAGACGAGTATGACGCTACTTACCTTTTTAGGAAACATTACGTCGTATTTTTCAACCCTCATAGTTTCTGTCTGGATAATGCTTGAAAGTCAAAATTGTCAGAATATGATGTTTATTAACATTGAGTTGAGTTGAAAAACCGCCTTGGCTGATACTCCGCCTATTCACCATATACTGAAAGTTTTTTTTTGTTTTTGTTATTGTTCCTGTATAGGTACCATTTTATTTTATTTTTGTCTATTCCATTTGTACTTGCATGGTGTTACAGAAGTTACAAAAAGCTGTGATTTTGTATGTAAGCTAGAATTAGCACATGATCAACAAAAAAAAATCAAGAAATCTGTATCCGTTCCCTCTTTACCTTGAAATAGGGAAGGTTGAAAGTTTGTATGAAACAGAGTCCACAATTTTCAAGCCAGATACATGAATATTGGTATTCACACAATTTGTCACAAATAAAAAAATATGAATTACAGTCACCCCTTAACTTCTTATAATAGGGAATATAGATTTGTATAGGGCAAGTTGAAGGCTCAATAAACTGGTATTTATGTTGCTATAAGTAACTTACAAAAAGGAATGATTTTCCATCAATAATATTTTCCAATTAGGTATTACCAAGACGATTACATATTACTTGCTTACTAAAAAAAGTTATCTGATCTCATTGTAAGGCAAGCTCCTTACGTTAGGGCGTATAGAATAAACGCTATAAACTTTAACTTATATGTAGTTAAAACATGTTATTATTATTATTATTATAAGGTGAGAAATGTAGAGTTAAAGCATGTCTGACGCTCTAACGTGAGAATCTTCGTTAACTATGAGATCTGATAACTATTTTATAGTGCAAGCAATTTGCAAAATGTATTCGTCTTTTGATAAAAATCCATATTGATGTGAATCATGCCCGAAAAGAAATAACGCCGGCCGCCACTGGTAACCATAAACCAAACGTGACGTAGCTGAGAGCGTGGGCATATAAAATGTTACCTGCCGCTCGAGAAGCTGCAAGAAACGCTACCGATGTCGATGGAACTTCGGCGAAAATTCTATGATGTTCCATTGCGATATTTAAACGCTGGCTGCAAGCGTATTCCGACAGTCAAGTACACAGTGAAGTGGACGTAAAAGTGCAGTACGTGATCTAGTAAGTCTATAGACAATTTTCAGTTGGAAGTGTTTATTGTATTTCAAGTGAAAGGAAGTTAAGTTTGATTATTCAGTTTAGTCAATTATTGGTCAACCCACGGGAAAAAACCTAACATTTGGAAGTGTCGGAAGTGGAATAATTGACTGAAAATTTTCTGTTTTATGGTGAAACAAGGAGTGTCGATTACGACGAGATGGAATAGCCTGAAAAAATGTTCGAGGCTTTGCAAGTGAGCCTGGCGGAGGAAGATGAACGCAAAAGAGAGGAAGATGAACAGAGAAGAGAGGAAGAATAATTACGCCGAAATGAAGAAGATGAACGACGGAGAGAGGAGGAAAAGTTACGCCGAAATGAAGATCGTGAAATACTACTAGGTATTAAAAAAAAACAGGAAAAGCAGGAAAAAGACAATCAGATATGTACCTTCATTTATTGGAAGATTTAAAATCTTTCCAAGTGAGTAAATTTCGAAAATAGAAATGTAGAGTTAAAGCATGTCTGACGCTCTAACGTGAAAATCTGATAACTAGTTTATAGTGCAAGCAATTGTACTCGTCTTGGATACTTTACATGAAAATGTTTTTGGTTGAGGGAATAATAATTTGTACAAGTACTTTTTTCAGTTTTGGTTGTCCATAAATTGCGCGTTTTTTGTGATGCAGTGCTTATGATATGTGTCTAGCTGTCTCCGTCATTTTGTTGTATCTACCTAATATTTTCAGCTGAAGTCACTATTACATATTCAGGTATGTAGCTTCATCGGTTTGACTGGTACAAATAAAATTTATTGTGAAAATTCTATAAATGTTATTATGGATAGTATTATTGATTCCCATCAAGTAACGGATCAGTGTATTCATAACATATTCAAGTGGAAGAAACTAAAACATTCACCACTTTTATCATTACTCTAGTAGCCTTTACTTACTATTTTCTCTAACAGTAACTAAAATCGCGATAGATAAATAAGCTTGTGTTCAGACCTTATGAAAATTAGGAAAATCTCTTGAATTTAACTGGCCGATATTTGATAAAAATCCATATTGATGTGAATCATGCCCGAAAGGAAATAACGCCGGCCGCCACTGGTAACCATAAACCAAACGTGACTTAGCTGAGAGCGTGGGCATATCCAAAGTTACCTGCCGCTCGAGAAGCCGCAAGAAACGCTACCGATGTCGATGGAACTTCGGCGAAAATTCTACGATGTTCCATTGCGATATTTAAACGCTGGCTGCAAGCGTATTCCGACAGTCAAGTACACAGTGAAGTGGACGTAAAAGTGCAGTACGTGATCTAGTAAGGCTATAGACATTCAAATAATAGTTGAAATTTTCAGTTGGAAGTGATGATTGTATTTCAAGTGAAAGGAAGTTAAGTTTGATTATTCAGTTTAGTCAATTATTGGTCAACCCACGGGAAAAAACGTAACATTTGGAAGTGTCGGAAGTGGAATAATTGACTGAAAATTTTCTGTTTTATGGTGAAACAAGGAGTGTCGATTACGACGAGATGGAATAGCCTAAAAAAATGTTCGAGGCTTTGCAAGTGAGCCTGGCGGAGGAAGATGAACGCAAAAGAGAGGAAGATGAACAGAGAAGAGAGGAAGAATAATTACGCTGAAATGATGAACGACGGAGGGAGGAAGAAAAGTTACGCCGAAATAAAGATCGTGAAATACTACTAGGTATTCAAGTGAGTAAAGGGGAGGTACAGCAATATATTCGGGAAGAATTTCGAAAAGTATTTCAGGAAACAAAGGAGGGATTGGAAAAAGTAGTCGATGAGAAATTTGAATGGGTTGAAAGAAAATTTGAAGAAGAGTTTGGAAGAGTCCGAAGGAAACTTGAAGGAGTCGACAAAATGTTTGAAGGAGTCAACAAAGAATTTGAAGGAGTCGACAAAAAGTTTGAAGAGATTTTGCGGGAACTTCGGAAAGAATTACCGGAACCGAAAAGGATTACCTACTGCGGAAAAATGCAAATCGGAAACGACATCTTTCCCTTCTAGCAGTAGATTTATTAAAACTCCAACTTTCGATGGCAAATCTTCATGGTCAATTCATCGTAGACAATTTGAGGCTGCTGCGGAAAATAATGGGTGGAGGAATGAGGAGAAAGCAACAGCTCTCATACTGGCACTACGAGGAAAGCCTTCCGAAATTCTGCAAAATATTCCAGTGAATAGGCAGAAGGATTATGAAACAGTCGTTTCAGCTTTGGAGGACAGATATGGTAGTGAACACCTTCAACAAGTCTACCAAGCTCAACTGAAGGTGAGAACTCAAGGTCCATCAGAAAGTTTGCAAGAGTTTGGGGCTGAAGTCGAAAGGTTGGTAAGACTCGCCTACCCAGAAGCACCTGATAACTTCACTCACACGGAGCTACAGCAGTTATTGAGAATGGCACGTCATAAAAAATTGAATGAAGCCATCATTTATGCTCTATAATTTGAAGCTGCTAAAAATGCTTCACGACAACAACGAAAAGTTTTAGTGAGGGCCATCAATGAAAAGGAAGACGAAGGAAAAGATCGAGTCATGGTAGGTCTTCAAAACTCTTCAAGAAATATTTGACGAATGGAACTGCACCCAAGGCAAGAGGACGGCCTAGATGTTATAGCTGCGGCAGAGAAAGAAATTTAAGGCGGGACTGTCGATCACGCCCAACATCCGACGAAAGAAGAGACTGAAAAAACCAAATTCAGCCTGCGTTAGGAGAGGTACATTGGCTACTGAGATTTGGAAATTGCGAAATAGAAACTAAGGTATTACTGGCCAACATCGTCGACAAGTTCATTCTGGGACTAGACATCATGTGCCCGGATTTGTGGTGGATATAAGGAATACACTGCTGAAAGTCGGAAATGAGGAAATTTTGTTCGACATACCATCGCAGCCTTATGACAATGCCAAGGTGGTTATACTGAAAGATTCCAGAATCTCTCCTTACACAGTACAGCATTGATAGAGCCATCCAATGGGTCTGAATCAGGAATTATCGTTGCCAGATCCCTCGTGAATGGTAACAATCAGACCATTCCGGTAAGAATAATCAACCCTAATAATAACAGGGTGACTGTTGATCCGTTGAATAGTTTGCCAGAAACGGCTAATTAACGCTCATCATGAAAAGCCCTGTATATCTCGATGGAATGGTAAGTATTTTCAATTCTATGAATTTATCTCTAACTTCAGCACGATACTCTAAATTAGTAAGAACACGCACTGCTCTCCGCTGAAGGCCAAATACCCTGGAAGCATGAGGAGAATGTCCCCATACTAATATGGCATAAGTACATACAGACTGTATAAGAGCAAGGAATGCCATTAAACAGAACTACCACAGTGTAATGTGATCTGTCTACGACTTTCTAAGTAACTTGATATTAAATTTAAGCTTGTATGATCAAGATGATAATAATCGAGTTTACCTAACAATATTTCATGTGATACACAATCAAATGCCTTGGATAAGTCGCAGAAGGTAGATCCTACGATCTGGTCATTTTCAAAGCCCTCGATTATATGTTCACATAACTGATTGAGTGCTAGTATTGTGGATTTACCTTGTCTAAATCCAAATTGTCCATTTACCAATAAGTTGTTATTTTCTAAAAAAGTGTGTAGTTTGTTTCTTTAATAGTAGTTCGAATATTTTGGAAAATACAGGAATTAATGCAATGGGTCTGTAATTCTGGGCGTTCTCTTTATCTCCTTTCTTAAATACCGGAATCACTTTTACAAGTTTGAATATTGTTGGGTATCCCCCTTTTCTTATGCATTAATTGTAAAGTTTTGTAAGGGGAATGAATAACACATTTTTGAGTTCTTTGATTAGAGTTATATTGATTTCATATATATCTCTACTGTGTTTCGGTTTCAACTCATTTAGAGCATCTCTTACTTCTATGAATGTTACCTCTCTAAAGGAAAAACTGAGGTTAGGATTGTGTGTGTTTGTTCTCTTTTTAAGTACTGTTTATATGTGATCACAGGTACATCAAGCAATGATATGTAAGGATCCTTTATCCAAATTTCATTCAATTCTTTCTGATGTATTTAATAGAAGCTTTCCTCTTAAGCTAATCAAGAAAAAAGCTAAAAAACCCTGGTTGACAAAGGGTATCAAAATTTCAGCGAAAAATCTACGATCCCTACATATGATTAGAAAATTTGCCAATGAAAATGAAATCTTCACTTCTTTTTATAACAAGTATAGGTCCATTTATAGAAAAACCGTGAAAATGGCTAAAAAGGTATACTATAGGAACAGAGTAGAAAATGCAAGTCACAGGCAAAAAGAGAGCTGGAAAATTGTCAATGACTTCAGAGGTAGAAACAACTCTGCTCCTGTGAAAACAAATTTAGAATGCAACGATATCAATGAATATTATTGCTCAGTTGCAGAAACTGTTTCTAAACAGATTATTTCCTCAAAGGATCCACNTACCGTAAAAAAACTTCTATTGACGAAGGCTTTCTACTCATTAGATGAATTCTACTGTATGAACTTTTAATGCGTGAAATTCGACTTCGTTATACATTATTATTTAATGTGTTTCAGTGATACTTATATTTTATTTATATTTATATGAACTTCATTTTATATTTACACCTCTTTGTTGTTAATATTCGTACAAAGCAAATTTTTATTGTGACAATTTTAATATTTTATGTACATGCATTGTATAATTGCACATGTTGTTGTTAAGTGTTTTAGAGTTATATATGTATATGTGTGTGTATGTGTATGTATGTATATGTGTATATGTATGTATGTGTATATATGTGTATATATGTATATAAAATTGTGATCATTTTTATTATTTTCATGTACTTATATTTCATATTTTGTTGACCAGTACGAGGATAATGTATCAAATTTCCTTTGACTCAGATGTGCGTCTATCGTAGTCCAATTATAATTATTATCACTTTTTCTACCTCACTATTTATCATATCGATATATATCTAAAGGTGATTGTTGTGTTATTTTGTTCTTTTATTTTGTAAACGACTTTGTCAATGAGAATTATGTTCTTCAGGCAATAAAGTATATTTTGATTGATTGATTGATTGACATTTAAATTATTAACAATATTACTTGCTATTTCAGTGAAAAAATTATTGAGTTCATTTGAACTAATATTTATGTTTTCTTCCTGTGACTTTTTCAACCTACCTTTATTGATTACTTTCCAAAAGGATTTTGCAATATTATCCAAATTTTTTATGAACTCGTTATTTGCATGGAGTTTTGCCTTATTTATAGCCTGTCTGTACTTATGCCTGAGATTTTTTATTTCTAACGCAAGATTATCAGATCTGAAAGCAACATACAAATCATTAAGAGATGTGAGTTCCTTTCGAATTTTTCTAATATCCTCGTTGAACCATTCAATTCTATTTGTGTTCTTGGAGACTACTTTTTCAACTATAGGAAGTGCGTAATACATATGCTCTAAGAATTTACCTTGATATATATATATTCCATTTATCATCAATATCAATATTTGACATTAAGAAATCATAATTTTCATTTTCCAGAGATTCATACATTTTAAATTTCCTATTTTAGTTAAAGGTCTGGAGAAGATAGTTTCTTTCCTTGTTTCTTGATTAAATAAATGAGTGATATATCACACAATGATCAGATAAGGAGGGATCATAAACGCTAGTTTCACAGTTTATTTGAACATGAAAATTTATGAATATGTTATCAATACATGCATTGAACCTAATTTTATTGAACACCATTTGCGTAAATCCATATGAATTCATAATATCGAGAAAATTATATTTTTTAGAGTAATTTTGATCGAAATGTATATTGAAATTACCATTAATGATAACTTGTTTATTTGACTAGAAAATTTTATCTAAAAATATTACCATTGTATCTAGAAAAGTATGCGAAATTTTCATCTGGTGGTCTGTATATGGAAATAATAACAAAATTGATATTTTTTAGCTCTATTGCAGCAATCTCACAGCTATACTAAAACCAATAATGATTGAGAATCGGCATGTTCTACTTGCAATTCTATTGCACTCACCATAAATTATTAATAAATTCAAGAAATCTTCATTACTGTAACCTAATCTTGACATTATTGTATTATAATTGGTAGCTATCACAATCAGTCTAAACCACCAACGAAAGTCTGACGTTAAATAATTGGTTTATTTATTTTTTCAAAGCACACTATTAAAAAATATCAATGTGTACTGTTGTATGTTAGAGACCAATACCTCAATGTACACAAATTTTAACTTTTTCTAAGGTAGGTACATACCAATTTCGAATTGACTGATCTAAGACAGTTAAAAAACTTGATCGAAAAGAAATATTACTAAGTATAAAAAAAATGTTGAATATCCAAAATAAGTGATTAATTCAAAAAACGAGCAAGAAAACCACGTCAGTTTCCGTTTAAAACAGTTTATCTCGAAAACGGTTCAAAATAGAAATAGTATTATCTGAACAAAGTTAATCTAAAATTGGATGTAGAGCTCAAAAATGTTGAAATATACAGGGTATTCCATTTGAAAAAATTGAGTTCCACTCATTTTTCATGAAATCAAAGTATCTGCATTTTTTGAAGACCCTGTATGAGGCAAATGAAAATATGACTCAGAGTGAAGATCCTCATAGTATCGCTCCACTCCATTTCAAATTTGATCGTTTTAGTGCAAGAGAGTTCAAGATTATCGGTATTTATAAAAGTTCATGTTTGGTAAAAAAAAATATCGAAATTAATTTATATCTTCCAAACGGTAATAGACTGGTATAGGGAAATAGTATATGAATTTGTTGACAAAGTGATAATGAATCATAATATATTATATACGGGGTGTTACATTTGAAAAATCAAAGAAGCCGCTACTTTATAGTAGAAGCGACAACGCCACTTCGTCTGTCATATTGATTTTTGCATACTGTGAAATTTTCAGGTTGATCCGTTAAATAGTTTGTCAGAAACGGCTAATTAACGCTCATCATGAAAAGCCCTGTATTTACTTCTGCTAACGTTAATATTTTCAAATTCTGAAAAGTTTCTCTACAAGAATCTCTATAGCCCAACTTAGCAATGTTTTGTATATAAAACACACGAGACACAGTAGAGGATGTGCTCCAGTTAAGAATGCCATATCTAAGATGTCTTCTTGAAGTTTTGCCTAATAGACAGTCAATAAAATACTTTGACCACCATGGTGGGAGAGAAACCTAAGAGAATAACAGGCTTTTCTAAGTTTATTACATAAGTTGTCAATATGTGTCCTCCACATCAAAAACAACTCCAAACGTTTTTGTTGACTTAGGTTCAATTCCAAAGCAGTATCGACAAACAGATTCAACACATATTGTTGCCCAGTATTCATCTTGAAATTTAACAAGTTAGTTTTGGCTTCATTCAACATTAAATTGTTTTTATTCGACCACATAATAACTTTTTTGTAGGTCTCGAGAGCTGTGTTTTTCGCGGACTCCATATCGTTTTCAATAATTAATAATATATTAGTATCATCAGCATAACATGTACAGTGAATGGCCGAGTTCTCATTTAGGAACACTGACAAGTCATTGGCAACAGCTAAATAGAAGAAGGGTCCTAGAATGAATCCCTGTGGTACCCCATCCTCAATATTTCTTTCGCTACTTAGCCTTTTTCGAACTTTGCCTGCTGATCTTCTCTTATATAAGTATGGAAAGCCCGTGAAAAGTCAATAAATAATCCTAATACACATTTCTTTCTGTCAAGAGCACTTACTATTCGATTTTGATATTCACACAGTGCTGTATCAGTGCTTTTTTTCTTAGTGAAACCATGTGAGGGCGATAACAAGTTATTTGCTGTGAAATTGTTCTTTTGTATTACTTTTTTACGGTTTAGAGATACTTGATAGAATACTAATTGCTCTATAGTTATCCATAATGTTAGGATCACCTTTTATAAAAATAGGAGATGCCTTAATTATAAAGGTCAGTTCACAAGAGCTCTATAGTTGCTCTATAGTTATCCATATTGTTAGGATCACCTTTTTTAAAAATAGGAGATGCCTTAATTGTAAAGGTCAGTTCACCAGAGCAAATTTTTATTATTTCATTGGAGTTACAGTTTTTCAATCTGTTAATCATTCGTGCGAGTTCCCATTCAGTAATTGGAAACATAAAAAAGCTTGCGTTATTTAAGGTGACATTGCTCTCGAGAAACTTTGTGTCTACAGAGAAGTTTTCAGATATAGTCTTAGTAAAATGTAGATTAAATTTTTCAGCTATCATTTCATCTGAATATTGAACATCATTATTATAACTATTTCACGATGTTTCATAGTTTTATTTTTTGTTACTCCCCAATTATGGCCCAAGTTTTAGATTTGTTGCATGAGTTTAATATCAAATAATCATGATATTGTCTGTTCAGCGATTGCAGTTTCTCTTTGTATTTTTTTATCGAATTTATTACATTCTTCCTTGTATCTATTAGCTAGCTAATGTATCAAACAACGAAATCTTATTTTTCAGCTCCCTTATTTCACGAGTCATCATTATTTTGGGCCCAGAAATTTTTTTTTGTCGCTCTAAGGCAATTTAACTTTTTGGGAACGATATTTCAAAATAATTGGTTAGAGTTTTATCGTCGTTTGCTAAGTTGGGGGGGGTCAACTATGAGCACATACGTCTGCCCAGTCTTCTTGTCATAAGTAATTACAAAATCTTCCAATATTTTCATTGCATAGGTCACAACGATAAGGAAAACTATTTTTCTCGCGATTACTGACTTCATGTTGCAGATCAGAAATAATTTTCAAAAATTGTGAGTAATGATCTGAAAGATGAAGGTCTACTATTGCCACATTATTGGGGTGGCTTATTTTGATAAAAAAAGTTATCGATACATGCCCTTGAGTTTACCGTAACCTTTGTTGGCATTCTCAAACCGATTTCAATATCATAGGAAGATAGTAAGTCCTCTAGAAGAGTAAGGTTGGTGATATGTAATAGAACATTGATATTGAAGTCTACACCAACGATTATCAATGTAGTCTCATCATCATCATCATCATCATCCGTCTTAGGAATCACACGTTAAAAGGTAAGACCTCATTAATCCTTGGCTGGAACAAGTTTCGACTTTTGAGGGTTGTCGCTCGTAGGGGTGCGACAGCTGGTTAACGGAAAACAGATTTTAAACAGATTTAATTTCTTCTAGAATTCCGCTAAATTAAAGCGGGAATTCACTGTAGTCACCATAAGGTGGTCTGTAAATTGCTATACAAATCTTATTTTCACTCAGTAGTTTGATTCTACATACTTCTATAACACCTTTACAAAAACTAGTCATATTTAGCTCATGAATGATTCAAAATAAATTATGTTAATAGATGGAAACTCCATGGATCTTGGTATCTCAAGGGTAAGAGGAGCAAAGATCAACACTGCTCAACTTAATACTTTCTAATTGTTCAGCCTTTTGCCAGTGCTTCTGTAAATGTATTATTTAGAAGAACTATTTTCTTATTAATACATTGAATATTTTGGTGGGCAAAAGAAATATTTTCATTTTGAGCTACTGCAGAACGTAAACTATGGGTAGTAATACTTACATTTTCATCTGTTAGAACATGGTCTTTGGTATTTTCCAGATATAAAGAGCTTGGTCTAAAAAATAATTGTCGGATGTATTCATAGAGTATGCAGCTGGTTCTAAGAAGGAAAGAAGAAAGAAATTTTATTGACCTCAAATTACAATTTGTTAAATTCGAAAATATTTGCAATAACAAAATTTGCTTAGGTACCTCATACTGAAAATATGAAAAATATACATATCAGTATTCCATAGTTTATGTAGCAATGAGCCATTTCAAAATATGCAATTCTCAGCACATCATTTGAAACTAAACTTCTTAGTCCTCTCAATGCGTAGCGACACCTTGTGAGCTTTTTACATAACGAGGTCATATGTCCATTCCAATTTAATTTCCTAGTAAACACACCTCTTTGTCACCGCCATGCATTTGGGATCTATTTGCAATAGTTATTTCTTGAGTTTTATTTGCGTTCAAGCATAGAACATTAGCGCTAAAGTATGTTTCGCATTTTGTCAGTGTTTCACATGACAACTGATCTAGCTTCCAAACTTGTTGGTTACTTATGACAAAAGATGCATCATCAGCATATAAAAAAAACATCTGCTGTATCAATATACATAGGAAGATCATTTATATAGATAATAAATAAAAGGGGCCCAAGTACGGATCCCTGAGGTACTCCATGCTTGACAATTTTGGTATCAGATTTTACATTGTTATATAATATATATTGCAGCCGTTCTGTCAAAAAAGAATGTTTTGGGTCATATACTATGCCTCTACCATATTTTTCTTCAAGTTTTCTCAATAATATGTCATGTGAAACACTGACATAATATGATATTTTGCATCGCAAAATATTGTATTATGGACAGACAAAAAGATCTATTAAAGTAATATATAAGGAACACATAGCACACTTTAAATATGGAAGACCTGAATAATGAGCAGTCGCCCATCATATTTTGCAACAAAACCATTCCATAGACTTCAGTTCATTAAGATTAGTTAGACAAGTTAACAACAACAGGCAACTAGATGCCTCTGAGAGTGTAGAAATAAGTAAACACAATAATATTATGAATAACGGTGACGGACCTATATCAAAGAGCATAACTATATAGCTTGTTAAAATAAAATAATGTTGTTGGGTTTCCTGATTACTACATAAGGACATATTGCAAAAATAAATTTGGATAGGCAATATTGTGAAATTTAATTTTTTTATAGCTGAAAATTGTTTAATATAAACATATATTGTAAAATAATAGATAAGGCAAAATTGTTAATTAATTTAGGTTGGTATACCTGTATGGGTGGTACGCCTGGATGGGATACCTATATAGCATACACAGGGTTAGCTCGCATTAGTTTCTAGTTTTAATCTTCCTCTTTGAAGATGTTCACTTGGTGATCGAAACACGTGTCGTGGTGTTAAAAATAACGATTTGGTTATAGCATATTTCTTCAATATTTACAGTACTAATATTTCGTCTATTAGCTTCAGTTGTGATATTGGCTGAATCCGTTTCATAGGTCGACTTTTCCTCTCTTGTACCAATTTGATAGTTGTCCACTTCTTCAATGACAACTAAAATATTCTTCCGTTCGTTAGCTTTAGTAGTGATATTGGCTACTTTCATTTCTTCAAACAGACTAGTTAAATTTCTGTCTTCAAAATTCGTGTTCTCCACCTTCAGTGTATTGTTTCGTTGCGTATCTTGTTCTTTTACTGTACACTCTAGCTTCGATTGGCTCCCAGATTCTGTCTCTTCAGATGTAGATTCCATAGTTTCTGGGATATATTTATAACTGGTAACTATGTAATCAGTTTAGTAGTTTGTGTTGTAGCATTATTCATGTTTATTTGAGTTAGGTTTTTTGTTTCAGAATTCACTATTTCCGACAGGGAATGGATATCAATAAGAATCAGTTTGTAGAATCAGTAGTCAGTTTGAGAAAGGAGCGTCATCGTCTTACAATACTCGATCTTCCCAAACCTCGACTCTTATGTTGCCTATACCCAAAAGTCGCCTCGTAAAGGACTCTATTATATATAACGGCTTGAAAATATACAACTACCTTCCAGCAAGAATTAGGGAAATCAAGAATTATAATAGATTCAGAGGTAGTGTGAAGTTTTTACTCTTTGATCATCCCTTCTATAGCTTGAATGAATTTTTTATAGCCAAATTATCTGAAAGAGCTTTCGAGAATGTTTATTCCCTTTATCAAGACATTAACTTGAGGTTATATTAAAAAGTCGAAAATTTCACTGAGAAACACAAAAAAGTCCTTTTCATTATGTAGAAAAGTGTCAAACATTAAAATTTTTATGGTTTAAAGAAAATATATATATAAAATTTATTCAGAAATAACATTTAGAGGATTTGAAATTTTAAATTTTATTTTAACGGCCATGCATGGCACTTACTAGTGGCGTGGTAGCAACTAGTAAGTGCAACTATTAACAGATACTTATTTGAGATATGATGCGATGCATCAAAATAGTAATAAATAATAATGTATTCATTCCACAAAAAAAATTAGAACATAGTAGTGAAAATAATAGTAGTATGTAGTTTCAGTTTAACTGTATTGATGACTGAAATGTGTGATTCTAAGGTCTTATATTTTTTTCAGAGTCCTGCTTTATGATAAAGACACCTGAAACGCAACAAAAGCCATCTCAAGTGCAAGAGTTAACCTGGGAAACTGAAAAGAAATACAACGAAGTTTGTGAAATATTGTGGACTAGTCGTGTTGTTGGCGGTGTTGTAATTCATTTTTACAAGCACTCTTCTCAATTTACGATCGAATAATGTTGGTTGAATGATCTTTCATTAGTTGATATTATGTAATTCACATGTATTTTAAACCATAACCATAAAAACGACAAAAACCAATCATGGCTAACATTAGCTTTTGATGTTTTCACTCACAAAATTATTTTCGATATTTCATGTTCACATTTTCACAAAGGTAAAATATAGCTGGGAAGTGTTTTGATTTTCATTTTACCAGCCCAATATTGAAGAAAAATACTTTTTTACAGGTGTATTCCAGGAAACAGGAATATTTGTTTTATTGTTACTGGAATATTTGTTTTATTGTTACAGGAATATTGTTTTATTGTTATTTTTATTCTCTTTCAGGAAAATCTTTAACAATATTTGTCAATGGTACTTTCTTTCTTGAATTGTTTATGCCGAGTTGATTTTCAGTATCTCTTGATAGCAAATTTTCGAAAATTAGTTACATATGGGTGCTCATCGTTTTGTGGTTAAACTCGGGACGTCTCGAACCTTACTGTTCAAAAACTTTTTGATTTGGAGAACTGCGTTTACATGGAATAAACTTTCTGAGAACGTTTCTCCAAATGGATTTAATCTCTAGCGATTCAAATCCAATGTGAATCATTACTTTCACACAGGCACCGCTGTTAGAGCGCCTTAAGGATTTTCCTGTAGTGCTTGTGTTTTGTTCATAAAAAAATGTAGTTTCCGACATTGTACAATTTTTTTTAAATAAAAACCTACCGCAAGGGAGACCATAATACATGAAAGCCGAAGCTTCAATTTATTTGTTGAACTGGGATTTCAATAATTCGTTACTTCAGTATCTACTCCAATATTTACTATGTAGTTAGGACTGGATGTGAATCTCAAGCTTACTCACCTCGTCAAATATGTTGCTCTGTGTCAGGGAAAGTATCAAGGTATTGGAAGTTTTCAAATCGATTTATTATTGCTCCTCTTTGGTGTGATCTTCGAAATAGTTCGGATATAGAAAAAAAAAATCTGATGGATGAAATTCTTTCATTATATTTTTTTGCTGTATGTTCTGTTGTTTTGATTCACAAAAAGTTTTGTTTGAATGACTTGTTCATATTTGGTTAAAGGTGCTTTCTTTCCTGAATATTGATGCAGAGTTGATTTTCATTATCTCAAATTACAGTTAATTTGGATTATATTCAGTAATCTCTAATTAATCTCCATTCTAAAGCATTTCTTGTGGAAGGTGAAGAATTCATCCTTTTGAAATAATTTGGAAGACATGAAAAATGTATATTTTTTTACAATAAAATAATATTGGTTAAATGATTTTTTGCTATTTATTATGTACTGAATTTTCAACCATGTTAAATAAAAATCAAAACCATGAAAACGACAAAAATCAACCAGGGCGAAGATTAGCCTTTGATGTTTTCATTAACAAAATTATTTTTGATATTTTATGTTCATGTATTTACAAAGGTAATAGAGCTGGGAAGTGTTTTGCTTTTCATTTTACTAACCCAACATTGGAGGAAAATACTTTCTTATAGGTGTATTCAAATAAACATGAATATTTATTTTATTGTTACAGGAATATTGTTTTTGTTGTTTTTTATTTTTTTTCAAGAGAGCCTTTTACTCGAACAATTTTGGCAAATGGTTCCTTCTTGAATGTTTATGCAGGGTTGATTTTTATTACCTCTTCATTATAGAAAATTTTCAAAAATGAGTTACATGTAGTTGAATTCCCTGACATTGATTATTTTTGATATTTCATGTTCACATTTTCACAAAGTTAATAGCTGGGTCGTGTTCTGATTTTTATTTTACCAGCTCAACATTAAAGAAAAATACTTTCCTACAGGTGCGTTCCAGGAAACAGGAATATTTGTTTTATTGTTACAGGAATATTGTTTTATTGTTATTTCTTATTCTCTTTCAGGAAAATCTTGAACTTGAATTTTGGTCAATAACTACTTTCGCACAGGCACCGATGTTATAGCCCTTTAAGGATTTTCCAGTAGTGCTTGTGTTTTGTCCATAAAAAAATGAAGTTTCCGACATTGTACAATTTTTTTATGAAAATCTACCGCAAGGGAGACCATAATATATGAAAGCCGGAGCTTCAATTTATTTGTTGAACTGGGATTTTAATAATTCGTTGAATTATTTTCTTGCTGTATGTTTTGTTGTTTTGATTCACAAAAAGTTTTGCGTGCAAGACTTGTTCATATTCCCAGAATTTTGGTTGAAGGTGTTTTCTTTCTTGAATGTTGATGCAGAGTTGATTTTCATCATCTCTTGAACCTCAAATTACAGTTAATTTGGATTTTATTTAGTTATCTCTAATTAATCTCCATTCTAATGCATTTCTTTCAGAAGGTGATAGATTCATGCTTCTCAAATAGTTTGGAAGATTGAAAATGTATATTTTACAATCAAATATATTGATCGAATGATCTTTTACTACTTATTATTATGTAATTTACCTGCATTTTCAACCGTGTTAAATACAAACCAAAACCATGAAAACGACAAAAACCAATCAGGGCTAAGATTAGCTTTTGATGTTTTCATTCACAAAATTATTTTTGATATTATATGTTTATATCGCACCCTTGCTTCAATAGTGTCAACTCGAAAATCCTCTTTTTTCAGGAAACGCGAAAAACTGTTTCCGCCGCTGATAATCATTATTCTGGGTTTGAAAGTCTTGACAAAATGTGAGATAGTCCTTCAAAATCGAATTTCAGATGTTATTTGGTATCCTTCCCTATTTGATATTCCGTAATCGTGAAAATTTTCCAAGTTATAACGGTTTTCATGATTAATCAATGCATTGGACGCTTCAATATTTTGAGTTGTTACGGTATTGATGGAAATATTTTGACAACAACAACAACCACAAGCTGCAGTGAGTACTGCGTTTTATTTTGAGTTGATACCTTATTGTAGATTCGATCTTGCTTTACAATAAAAAAAGTGAAAAATTGGGGAAAAAAGAAGAAAAATTTCAAACGTAAAAAAACTCTTGTTTAATAACGGAAATTATACCTTCTTGTATTTAATAAGTAAATCACAATTCTTAATTACCTTTTTTAACATTAGTAGAGGCAAGACTATCCCAGATTTATAATCTGATCTCAAAAATCACAGATAAATTCAAATAGAACTAGGTATGAGCACACTTTAAGCATAAGTAGGAACTAGTCACCAACAGTTCTTTATCACGTTCAAAACTCTTAGTGAAAAATAACGTTATTTGACGTTTCTCAGACTTAACTCTCATCTCACATGAATTATTTAGGAATATTTGAACAAACGAAAGTGAAAAAACAACCTTAATTGTTTTTCGTCCTCTATCGAGGTAGCAAATCCAAGAAATTTACAAAAATGAGAACCAACTCAACTTCAAATTATTAATAACTAGAATGAACAATGAACTAAGGTTGAAAGTAAGTTTACAAAAATCGCATTGAATATAAATTCTCTTGAGGAGTGAAAACATACCAACTGACTTACAGATCCAAAATATTTTTGTAAAAAGAATCATAGTAATACTGAGGGATTGTTCTTCTCTGAATTAAATCTTTTATGTCTTTTTTTTATTTTCTGCTAAAGGAATTTTTTTTGAATAAGCTAGTACTAGCTGGCTTGAGATCTGTGACGGCATAGATGTTCTGGGACGACTTCTCTTGTTTCCTCTGACGTCAATCTCCTTGAATTCTTCATTTTCATAGGATGTCTTGTAGAAGGATTTTGCGTGCTGTTTCTCTACACAAATCATTTTGATGTCATGCCAAGTAACCGTTGATCTGTCGGTGTTCACATTGAAATTGTTTCCGAAACTGTCAGCAAGGACTTTAAGATCGTAAAATGTTTCGTGGTTAAGAACGTGCACTTTGTAGGGAAGGCCTGTTTTCTTCGCCGATTGAATCAGGGTCTGGAATGTAGATCGGTGATGCACGTAAATGTCTGGAAATTTGTTTTTCGATTACGCTGTGCACGTTGTCTCCTTCATTTTGGGAATGCCCACGAATTAGGAATTTGTGTGTGATGCTGCGGATATCCAATTCCTGAGTAGCGTGCAGGTACAAACTAACCAAGTACTTATTTTTTCGTTGGCCACAACAATTATCAGAATAGAATATAATATCCAGTTCAGCATCAGGGCGTTGTTCCTTGAGGTCCTTGAGGTAGAGGTAGACGCAGCTTCCGATTTCGTTGGCTCCTCGTTTTGCCTCTGTCTCATTCCAAAAATAGCAATTTACGTTTCTAGCATGCAAATCACTGATAGTGAAGTTAAAGCAATTGAGTTTGCTTTTATAATAAAAGGATGAGACGAGCCCCCTTGGTGATGGCATGACAGCTTGTAGATCGTAGACTGCGACTATAGCTCCGGATGCGTTATCCTTGTCCCTTCCTTTTTCTGCTCGTGACAGCTCTGTCTCCTTCTTGTGTTTTTCGAATGTAGCTCTCATGCTCTCCTTTTCTTCATCATTGGCATTACTGTAAGATTCACAGACATCAAATTGATCTTTTTTCGGTTTAAAAAAGGGAATGTTAAATTCTGAATTAAATATTCTATTGAACATGACAGAATTTGCTGACGGCAACTCTTCTCCCGACCTACTTTATAGTCCCTGAATAGGTCTGCAAGGCTCTTGCCACCTTCGATAAACTCTCTGGAGTTTATCGAAGTTATGAATTGGCGGACACTTTCCTTGATTTCTGGGTCAACTGTTGGATGATTATTGTGTTTCCCGCGTCGATCTTCGGCAACGAATCCTATAGAGGATTTTTATGAGAATGCAGTCTGTATTGTTCAAGCATTTATGTCAAGAGTGGCCATGAAAAATTGTTTGCAAACTCTCATGCGGACGTTATGCACGTCGAAATAGAAGGCTCTAGTCATGGCACGGAAGTTTTGAGTGCTAAAGTATCTGTAATTTGGTTTAATTTCGTCACTGTATGATACGATGAACTCCCTCTGCCGCTGGACATCGCCTAAACTCCAAAATCCAGAAAAAAGCTGTTGACGAACTTCTTCCTTGTTTTTTCCGAGCATTTTAAACGGCATTTTGAGCCACAAGATGGTCGGATTTTCCTGGCGCTGACTGAAAGTTTGGAGTTGTAAGAGACGTATCCAAGACCGCTATTTCGAAGGGTTTTTGTTTTCTTCATAACCCAGTTGTCCGGGTTGCATGGCCGCTTTTTTCCTTTCTTCTGCCTCATTTCATCTTCTTCATGACTACAATTTTCAAGGGAAGCTGAATTAGGGTTTCTGGGAAATTCCAGAGGTGAAGAATGTCTTGAGTCTGAACTTTCAGCACCATTGTCGGATTCATGCCAGTCACTGTCGTCACTGACGTTCGGGTTTTCATCATTAACAGAGCCACGTATTCGCTCAAATATTCCTGGAGTCTCTCTGATTACCCTGCACGCATTCATTATGTTATAGACAATAATTGAAAATATGAGTGATATGAGGAATAATGAAAGGGCAACAATGTAGTAGCATCTTGATGCTCAGTAGGTTCGGACCTACGGCATCAGATTTAATACTTAAAATCGCTTCATATACTTCATTATTATTAATGGCATGGAAATTAAATGTGCGTTCATTTTTTTTTATTTTAGTTGTTAAAAGAACAAATACATTTCTCATCAGGAATCAAGTTGTTATTGTTGATAACGCAGAAGTATTCACTAATTTTGTTAACATTAGACAAGTGATCTGGAAACGTCATGTTTGATTTCTTACTATATATGTCAAAGTTTGCTAGTACATTCCATAGGTATTTTTTATTTCGTAAACTGAATTCTAAGTACGCTTTTTTCTCAAGGTTTATTCTCAAATCCTAATAATACCACCTATGTAGAGTTGTTTTTCCTGTATCTTACTAAAGCCTTATCTCTTAACTTCATCAAAAGTTTTAAATTTTCTGTTAACCATGGAGCTTTGTTTTTGGAAATTCTCACGATTCTTAGTGGTGTAAAAATTCCAAAAGTTCGAAGGATATTTAAGTTGGCAAAGTCAACTTTACAATTCAAATCCTCCATGTTACACATTATACAAAATCGGTCTCTTCTAAAGTAGTGCTAAAATCAACTTGGTTAAAACGTTTGAAGTATCTGTATCTATACATGAAAGTACGATTTTTCGTTTTAGGAATACTTACTTCACATGATACCAGACGATGATCAGTAAATACACTACAATCAACCGTAGTACAGTCGCTTATATTCAGTGTTTCAGAACAGATAAGATGTAGGAGCGTACTGCCAGTCGCATTATATCGAGTCGGTTCAAAATAGATTATTCAGATAATCTATTTTGAGATCACCAGCACAAATAATATGGTCATCCTAAGATGTAGTGAACAGATATTCACATTAGTTTGTTTCGTATTTTGAAGATCCAAAAAATTTGTTTTAATAATGAATTGTTATCATGGAATTATTTTTAGTAGAACTTTCCGAAATATTTTGAAATTTGTAATTATTTTATGTGTTCATGAATCACTAAATGGTTTTGAGAAATACTCTTCTTCTTTACAATTGAACATAAGAATAATTGACCTCTTGAATCTATAGTGGAACCTTTTATTTTCGTACTTTGGAAATATTCACATTTTTAAAATAATTTCATTTAATGTTTTTTGAAAAATATGACAGAATACACTTTTATCAAATAAACTTCTCAAAAAATATTGTTATAGGAGTTTGAATCATCTCACCTGAAGTTTGATGTAAACTATTTTTTATCCATAACTGAATTTGAGGAAGAGTTCTTTTTCGCAGGTCTGCACAATTTTCAATTGCTTTGCTAATTTGTCCTAATGTTGGAATCTTTTTATTTTGGAATTCAGTGCTGAAAATTTTAAGAACAGCATCCTTTTCTAATGTAGACCAG
>NW_019289469.1:0-82219 GCF_000500325.1 Leptinotarsa decemlineata
GTACCGTGCATTCTCCTACACACACACATAAACACACAAAATCTCATATGAAAAAAAAATCTGAACGATCCATGCACCAGACACTTCAAGGTCACAACGCCTTGACTTCACTGCACAACAAAAAAAACTTCACCAAACAACAACCAATAAAAAAAGCAATTAATACGTCATAGTGGTGGGGGGAGGCCGAGAATCAGCTGTAAACAACTACTTACTTGCTTCCTAACACCACTCATCCTGGCTACTTCAAGCAGAAGTCATTCCTCATCTCTAAAGAAAACAAGAATAGCACAGAGTGGCACGTGAAGGGTATCAACGAAAGAGATATCTCAGTGAATTCCTTGGCATCTGTTGATTTTTTTTTAAGGACAAAACACAAGCACTGCAGGAAAATCCTTAAGGTGATCTAAGAGCGGTGCGAAAGAAGTGATTCACATTGGATTTGAATCGCTGGAGATTACATCCATTTGGAAAAACATTGTCGGGAAGTTTATTCCACATAAACGCCGCGCCGTTCTCCAGACGAGAGAGTTCTTAAATAATGAAGTTCGAGGTGAACTGAGTTGAATCTCAAAACAATGAGCAGCCACAGCCCGTCGCGTATTTCTGATATGTGGAATCAAATGTGTCAAGTTACACGAATACTTCCCGTGACAGTGGCTATAAAAGAGAGCCAGATCTCCAACCTTTCTTCGATGTTCCAGACTATCAAGGTTGCAAGTGATGTTCGCGTATCCAATCAGGCGGATGGCTCTTTTATGGATGGAATTCAGCATCAAAAGTTGCTGACGTGTGTACAGTTTTCTAGTTCGGAACAGTGTTTCAAGCTTTTGAGAAGCAGCCTTCGTTATTCCAGCGACACGATTATGCCAAGACATATTGGTGTCCATTTTAACCCCCAACAAACTTATTGGAGCAGAAAGCGGAATTTTCTGACTTGAAATTATTATATCGGAGACATTTATCTTTTTGGAAAAGTCATGCCTGGGTTTTTGTGGCGTTGAATTGAACCTGGTCACTTTCACTTCTGACTCAAAGATACTCGCAAGCTCCAAATCGCAAAACGCAAATGCTGTTTTTCAAATCCACCACAAATTTCAAGTAGATTGTAATACAGAGATTCCTAAACACCCTATTTAGCCATGACTCTATAGCAAATAAAAACAGACATTTTGGAAACATAATAATTTTAACCTACTGATGAAGTATATCACTTATATGAACTAAAATACTCCTGAATCACTACTGGTATGTCTTATAATTTTCTATTGAATGAGATCATCGGAGATCGCCGGTTCTAGACGAAAAAAGTTAAAGATGAAACATCGCCGTCTAAGGTTCCTTTCTCTTTTAACTACGGGATTAATTAGAAGTCGGCTTTCTGGGTTCACAAATACAAACGAAGATGATGGGCGGTCATATAGACGGAGAACTTCTTCACATTTAAATTTACAAAAGAACCAGGGCTACTTTTGTAAGTAGAAAAATGTAATGTCAAGCTCTTATATTTAGATTCATGCAATGAATGATTTTTTTATTTTCAGTTGCATTGATTCTAATTTTGACTAAGCATGGTTGCAGGATAAATTTTGCTTCATTCAGTATTTAACTATAAAAATTCCCTCTGAATTCTCAAGGGATGCAATATGAGGATGTGTTGATATCTATTGTGCTAAGTAAACATGCGAATAGTCTACAGACGCTAATTCATTTGAAAGCCCAAAACCAGAGCCAAAACCATCATGTGGCTAATACATTGAATTCTTAAAATTTTCTCTCTCTGTTTGTTCTCGATTTCTGTGACGGAGTTGATGGAAATACATGATGAAAGTGCATAGGAATATTTATATGCGTGTTTTAAGATACGCCTTGAAGGTAGAAAAGCTGCAGTTTTGTAAATTTCCAAAATAAAGTGTTGGAATACCTCCGTTTGCGTGGAAATCAATTTTCAATACCTGGAAAAGAAAACTAGTGTTCCGATGATTTCGATCTTTTTCTAACATCTGCAGAGCTACACGAGTTGTAAAAAACATCGCTGACCTCATCCGACCGACAGCCATGACAAAACGCTCCGTCTATAAACAAAAAATGTAGCAAGTCGAGATAGCGACTACAATATAATAAAATAGCTTTGTTGTAGCGAGTCCACAAACACGTAAATGTGTATTGTGTACACACGGTAATAAGTAAAATGGCGATGTGTACAAACAAGCGAAAGCGGTTTTCAGTTGAATTTATCTGGCGTGGGACGGAATGCTCTATAAAACCCAAGATTCGTTTCATCTTTATTCTGAGGGGAAGTACACATTGAAATATATTTGATTATATAGGTATTAAGTCGTGTTGAAAGTTTGATGGTTTAAAACGCTTTAGAAAGGTCAAAAACGATATATAGAAATTGTCACGTTTAGTCTGTTTTTCTTGACCAAAAAGAACTTTTTTTTGGAACGGATCGTCACGTGGGATGACAAGTGAATCAATCCTCTTCGACAACAGGAGACGTTCATAGCAGTGGTTGGACACCGTTAAGCCACCCAAGCACTTTCCAAAGGCGAAAACCCACCAAAACACGACCAAGGTCACCGACTCAAAAAAAATGTTTTTTTTTGTTTTGTTACGTAGGTGGCTGTGATTTTAAATCTGAATATTGTTTTCATTTTAAAAGAACTTTTCTGAATGAACTTTTTTTAATATTGTCGAAAATAAGGGTAGTTTACTCTTGATCAAAAGTTCTATCAAATGGATACAAATCAAATGGAAACAAATGGATACAAATGAATAATAAAAAAGTTTCCCATATGGTGCAAACTTTTTGAAATTCACTGAATATATTTTCAGAACTACTAGAATAACGCTTTGACAATAACCTACTTTTGTATATTCATTTACCACCCCTTTATCAATTTATAGAAAAATATCTAATTAGTTGATATTCAAGCTTTTATAATAGTTGATCAGTTGGGGTTAGTAGAAGAAATATTGAAACAACGCAAAATTTTTATTCAACTTAATGTGAACAATTTATTTTAATGGTACGCCAAAGTACTGAAATAAGTAATGCGTACAAAAAGTATAGTGTTTAAAAACATTTTTCAAAACTTGTTGCACAATATTTGATACGCAAATTACTGCTCGTGAACTCGGATTTTCAGCAGCAATAAATGCATACTATTCACTTATGGAGAGTCATCTCCGGTATGGAATTCCATTCTGGGGATCAGGCAGCCAGATTTTGATGCAGAGTATATTCGTTATCCAGAACAGAGCATTGAGAATAATTTTCAAACTAAAGATGCGTTACTAGTGTAGGCCACGTTTCTGCAGAAATAAAATAAATATTAACACTATTTGAAATATACATTCTACAGACTGTCTGCTCACTTCACAAACATGAAGAAAAGTTTGAAAGCCGTACAGAATGGTCTACGCGTAGCGATACAAAATTTACCCTTCCACTGTCCACATCACCTTTGACCAGGCTGTCTCAAATTTATAGAAGTGGACAAATATATAATTATCTGCCAAAACATATTACATCAATTTATGAACATAAAAAATTTTGAAAATCAGTAAAGAACCTTGTTTTGGGAAAGTGGACCGAGAGACATATCCTTTTATTGGCAGGAGTAGGCCAAGACTCGCCGAACACACACTCTGTTATTGACGATAACTCCGGGCACTCGCATAGGACAGTCTCTCATCATCCTGTTCACATATCCTGCATAGAAGTGTGTCCACTAGCCCCATATTATGGAGGTGTTTTCTCAGTTGACAGTGGCCAGTCAGAAATCCTACTGTTATGCGTTGATTTTTCCTGGTCATCGCCAAATATTTCTTGGGCGCTAGCTTCCCAGGGTGATCCTGGCAAGATTGCATCTTTTGATTACATCCCATCTCTTTAGGGATTGAGAATGGGTGTAACATTTGGCTAGTTCCGCTATTGTCGAAGTAATCAGGCCCTATGTGCCACTGGGTCCTATAATTCTTAGTCCAGCCGCTTCCTTGGCTAAAGAGTCGGCAATGCGATTACCTTTACTCCTGTCGTGCCCTCTAACCCATCTCAAGATAATGTTACTATTTACCGAGGCTTTGGCTAAATCTCGGTGGTACTCTAGTACTAGCCCTGAGGTAACACGTCTGTTCAAGGCTAATAGGGCTTGTCTGCTGTCAGTGCAGATTGTTATGTTTTTGCCAGAAATTTCTTTCATGGTTATTTCTTTTGTAGCGATTGAGATACCAGCCAGTTCAGTTTGGACCACGCTGGTATTTTTTCCGATTCCCCACTTAGTCCTTAGGCTTAGTGACCTGGAGTACACTCCATATCCTGAGCCTTCTTTGGTTTTTGAGCCGTTTGATTAAATGCGTATTGCATTTGTAACTTTGGAAGCGTATTTTGAATACAAATTCTAGTATTTAGGTATACCACGATGTATATTACGATTTATGTCAAGTAATTCCAAAATTGTATTGTTTTATAAATAACATATTTGTATATTTTTTCTTATCTTCAATATTTTTTGATTGATTTTTTGTCTGTATTTTTTAAATCTTTACTGTATTTTTTTTAATACTATATAGTCTTTAAAAAACCACATTTTATATATTTTTAACATTTTATGTTTTATAAACATGACACCCTTTGTCGACAAGTGTATTACATTTTAGACAATAAAGATCTATCTTTTTTTCCTTAGCCGCCTCCTGTGCTAGTCCCTGGTACCGTCGTTAGACATTGCTTCAGGGATAGCTGGCATATGGCTCGGAGGAGAAACCTTAATAGCGCCGTGCAAAGTTCCTCCCTCGCACGACAGTCCGGCGACTCCAGGGTGGTGTGTGCAAGTCCTGTATACCTGGGCAAAATCCCTCCTCCTTCTTTGGCCCTCAATGAAGTATATTAGTTTTTTCCGTTCTATGCTCTATTTGGTCTTTCTTCCTTTTCTTTGTTCTCGATTATGTGGCGGATAGTTTGGTATACATGTTTTCACCCTTTTTCGTTGATACTGAATTTGTCACCATGTTACTGGCAGTGAAAAGTCTTCCTGTTTTCATTTGAAATGTGTCCCGTGAACTTTGCCACCCATGTCCAGATAGGGATTGGGTCAAGTAGTAGTCTACTTCCCCGTACGGTCTATCAATCCATACATGTATATCAGGAATCAAAGAGTGGGTCCATCTTCCATATCTGCCATTGTTCCAGATGGTCTGCCATCTGTCAATGAGAAGAGTTTTTGAGGTTTGTTCGTCTACTCCATTGTATTTGTCCAGTCGGTCATAAATAAGAAGTTTTACTGGGGGAACGCCAGATATCACCCCAGCCCCTTCTGCGGAAATTGTTCTATAAGCTGAACATATTCTGATCGACATTTTGCGTTGGACACTCTGCAATTATGAGACCAGTTTTAGGTTTTCTGCCGCTGTGAACCACGCTGATGCGCCATAAAGTAATTGCGAGAGAGCCACACTCATTATTAGTTTTCTTTTCGACTCTATAAGTCCTTGCACATTTGGCATAATCCTCGATAGGGCGGCTACGGTCTTTTCTACTTTCTGGCATGCTTTGTTTACAGCGAACGTTAGTTTCGTGTCCAACCAGACCCCCAAATACTTCACTGCTTTCTTTGGAAGCACTTTGATTGATGGCTTGCACATCGAATTGTATAGGCTTTATTTTCCTTCTAGTCATGAGAAGTGCTGCTTCAGTTTTTTCTGGTGCCAGTTTGAGCCTATTAAGGTGGATCCAATTTAATATGCGCTGAATCACAGTATTGGCTGAATTCATCAGTATTTTCTCGTTCTGAGCAGCTACTACCACGGCTATGTCATCGGCAAAACCAATCAGTGTGACGTCTTTTAGCATTTCAAGTCTTAGCAAATCGTCGTACATGACATTCCACAAGGTTGGACCAAGGACGGATCCTTGAGGCACTCCGCTGTTGATCCTTCTCACTTTGGACTCATTTTCAGTCCCTATTATTATTTCTCTATTGGAGAGGTAGGATGCGATGATATTGATCAAGCTCTCGTCTATATTTCTCCTTCTCAAGTCATTTAGAATTATCTGCCAGCTGGCGCTGTTTAACGCGTTCTTGACATCTAAGGTTATGACAACGCACAGTATTCGATGTGCGTGAGTAAATTATTCTTAGAGTTCTCCTTGCAATTGCCAGCACTTCATTAATAGCATCAAGTGTTTGGTGCCCTTCGATAAACCCATGTTGCCTAGGCGAGAGTCCCCCTGGATCTATCTATCTATCTATCTATCTACCTATCTATCTATCTATACTGTTTCCCATCAACTTGTGTGTGCCAGCGTGTCTTGAAAAAATACAATTGAAAATAAAACGCATCGCTAGCCGTTCCTTTGATTACCCGTACATACGAAACCGAATCACAATCAATTAATACGTTGTTTATTTTGCCAGCTTTTATCGGACATTAAACGTAATTTATTTTCTTCCTGGACAATAAATTCCATATTTAATTCAATTGACATTCGAACGAGACTGTCTCCAAATTACTTGAGGAGGCGTCAACTGCGGCCCTGAAAACGTTGAATCGAATTATCATCATTACTATAGTAAATGGCATTCCGCATCTTGGAACATTCAAGTGTTATAAATCAGTCAGAAAAGTTGTCTAGAGACCTTGGAGTAACTGAAAAAAGCGTGATATATTGGTTGGAGTTCAGAGTTTAAATCCCGATTTGGTTGGGGCGTTAAACTTGTCTCGCTCACTCCAAATTAGTATAGGTATACCTAAAAAACTCACAGAATTGTGATAAAAGGTGTAGGTAATATGGAATCCTTGAGGAATCATTCGTTACACACATTCAATGATTTACAAATTTCAACATATCAATGAAAACATTTGGCAATCATTTTTCATATTTGTCTGGTAGAGGTCAATATCTACTTGGTTTACAATAACATAAAAACCTCGACTAGGGCACATATGCTTACGGGTTATCACAAGGATCTGTATTGAGACTCATTCTATTACTCTTTTAATCAATGATTCATTCAAAATTCAGTTCACTGCTATACTTCACTTTGTTGAACACCTCTGACAGTAAATATTGATTCAACCTAAAATCTTATGCAACTTAGGACTTCACGATTTTCACATATACCACAGCACACTATAATTGAACAGTGGAAATAATCTACATTGATAGCCAAATAAACATGAAGTGCAACTAAAATTTTGCTAAAATTTAGAGCGACTAACTGAACGAAAGCTTTTTGTGATAACGGCAAAGGGATGTTGGTATTCCAGAAACAGCTGGGAGATGGACCCTTCAGATATTTTAGGAAATAGGTCAATATCACAGAAAAGCTGGTGATTCAGAAATCCCGAAAAGTCTATATTTGATTTTACGTTGCTGCCAGATCACATCTGATGGTTGCAAAAAGTGATGAGAAGAAGCAACTCGTGATCGACATAAATCAAGCGCCTGTGTACCTGCCTTCGTGTCACTAAAAAGAAAATAAATTGGTAAAGCGCTCAAATCGACGAATATATTGTAATTGGGTCAGCATCAGTGGTAAGATCTCATTTGGCTGGTGAAAAAAATTGCGGAAGCTGACGAAGGAGTTGTAGACCGGATGGCAACTCACAGTGATACTAAAATACTAACATCGGCAATTGTAATCCTAGTTGTCAAATAATAGACTACAAAACCTATGACCCGTCCTCGCATTTGAGAGTCAACCAACTCTGAAGCTGCATTATGATTTGCAGAGTTGAAGAAAAGCTATTCACGTAATAAGTTACGAAAAGTTCGCACTAAGCGGAACAAGCATAGCGATATCCCGAAAAGTATACTAAGTCAACTTCTGCTTACATTTGAACTGGTACTTTACTCCTTCAAATTCTATTTGACTAAATGTCCACAGTTGCAGTTTCACCATTATGTTTATGCAAAATGCCATTCATTCCTTTGTAACCTAGCACCAGAAGATTACTTGGTCTGTCTCCTCAACATGTTCAAAATTTTCAGTCACAATTCTATGAATGTAATCCTGTCTTGAAGATGAAGAGACTGGTTCTAAGTGTGCAGAGTTTGAATCTTGATCTCGTTGAACTCTTCATTTAACTGGGAATCATTATGCGGTACCACCGTTTCCCTTAAAATGTTACTTGTATCGACCTGTCTAGAGACTACTGTTTCTTTTTTATCACACAATGAAAGAAGATAGAGATTATCTACCAAGGTAGAAAGTTGGATGACATACCACGAAAAAATTTCATTTAGATCGATGGAGTAACTTACTGATGTCACCAACACTAGTTTCATTATTGGTCTTGGCAGACAAAACTTTTTGTTCTAGTTTCACATTTCATAAGTCTACTAGGTTGCTTCGCATTGGTAGCTGCGGTATTATTGGAAAATACCAGAGGTTGCTAATTAGTTCCAATTAGAGCATTCAGTGAAAATAGTTTTTGAAGCGAGGAATAATTGCAACTACTTCAAGTTCTATTGAAAGTTGATAGTTCGCTATACCAAATTTTATTCGCTGTATTTTTTTTTCAGCTTGAGGTTTCATGATTTTCCAAATTGATCATGAAACATCTGGCACAGTATTAACAACTGATCTTAGCTGCGAATCGACAAATGCGAAGTATTTGTAAAATAAAATGTCTGTCTCGAAGTTTATTTAGCTGTGATAACGTTCATAAGTATACTTCTATGTAAGCGATGACATAGTTGCATTGTTATGCTGAGCGTGACATTGAATATCGTCGCACTTACCTACCATTTCAACAATAAACTCATCGAGAAACAAGTTTTATGGAATGCCGTCGTTAGAAAATGGCAATAATTTCCGAAGGAATGACAAAAACAGCAAGAACCATCATGCGAATCAAAATTAACAAACCATAAATCAACTGCGGATAACCAAAAAGTCGCTTACCACTTCGTTCAGCGCTACTTCAACTCAATGAATGCTGCCTATAAATGTATTTACCTGCAACAAAACAAAGAGGAATGAATGGACGATCGTCGGAATGCCTAATGAGCGTTTTCTTAGCAACTACAATTCGTCGCAGAAAATTATATTACATGAAACCACGGCTGTAACTGAATGATCGTCGGAAATTATACGAGAGGTACATTGACCGGAAAATTGCGACGACTAAACAGGATTTCCTATGCGCAAATAGCAAATCGAAGAAGTCGTAAATATCGAACAATGAGGGAGGGATTTCGTTTCATAAACTTTATTACAACCTTCCTGAGTGTTTCGCAGAGCAACGAACTCCAGTTATTAATATATCGCACGAAGAAAATCAAATCCGCCTCGAACGACCAAATTCGAAATAAAGTCCGTTGATCGGATATCATTTTTCCATCGATGCGCGACACCAATTGCATTCATTCAAATGGTCAATCTTCTTCGAGCTTGCTGGATTCCTATAAGCAAATGACTGATCGAAACTTCTTTTACAATATTCACATTCATTTCAGAGAGTAATGACTTCCACTATTGTTATATCGCACGAAGACAATCAAATCCGGCTCGAAGGACCAAATTTGAAATAAACTTCTTTAATCGGCTATATTTTTCTCCGGTAATACCTCCTAATACCAACACCACACTTTGTTAGTAAAGTTTCCTCGCACTTTTTTCTTATCTAAACGATTCTCGTCATTTTTTACTATCCATTCAAAATTGCAACGACTGAATAGAATTGCTATGAGCAAATAAGTGATCGCATAAGTCAAAAATATGGTATTTTGAGGGAGAAGTTTTGTGATGAAACCCCTTCAACAATAACCTTAAACAAGGAAAATCAAATCTGGCTTGAAGGACCAAATTCGAAATGTTAAATTAAAATGGTCATTCTTGTGACATCAGGGTTGGAGTGTGCGTAGATTGGGGTCAATAAAATTTATTTGACAATAATTTTCATGCCTGACATAATTTTAAAACAGTGAGCGTTTCTGGGTATCAATCCCAGGCATTATTACAACCGCTTGAAGAAAGTCAAGTCCGGCTCGAAGGACCGAATTCCGAATATACACAGTTCGTTAAATATCAGCTTCCCCATCGCCGCGCGTCACCAACATCACTCATTAGTGGTTAATCTCGTACGAGCTTTCTCCATACCTAAACGATTCTCTCGTCATTTTTTTTTTCATCCATTCAAATCTCTCGACGACTGCCTGCCGAGCCGCGCATAACGGTAGCTCCAGATACTTGACGTTGCTCTCGAGTATTGTGTCATGAATTTTTCCTCGGGCGCTCGTTCGTTCTCGATTCGGTGCCGCGGAACCTAATTAATTAATCGTTCTCTACAGCCTCTCGTGTCCTTCGCGGATCGCGCTGACATTGAAAGTATCCCTGCGGCGATGCCGGGTCTCGTTTATATTACCGGGAATCCGAGAATTGCTGTACCGGATCCCATGGCGACCAATCGCATATTATGTTCAGTTTACATTTTCTGTTCCGTTTCATTGCCTGACACTAGGTTTTTATTGATTCATTTCAAATTTGGGATGAAATCAATAATAAGCTGATATCCAGAACAAAAATATTGTCTGTCAAGTCGCGTTTAGCCAACCAACTTAGCGTCATCAGACGATTAGAACTGCTAGTAGTCAGTAGTCTCATTATATGCTGCAAATCATCCCTTGAAAAAAATAACGCCGGCCGCCGCTGGTCGTCGTAATTCAATTGTGACGTGGCCAACTTGACGTGCGCATCGCGATTGTTCTAGTTAGATGTCGGGTCACTTTCCTATTGGCTTCGAGAGACTTTGATTGCCATATATAAACACTGCCCACGCGCATATCAGGGAAGTCTAGTGGACAATGCGTTACGAAGTGATCTAATAAGACGATAGATACCTGAATATTAGTTTGAAGGTTTAGTTAAAGTGTTTGATTGTATGAGGACTGAAATGAAGTCAAGTTTATTTGTACAGTGTAGTTAATTATTAGCAAACCCACGGGAAAAACGTAACAATACTTATGAAATGGACAAAAAAACAAATTGTTCGCTTTGACATTTTTTTCATGGCTATCTACGGCATTGACTGCTTGGTCATTAGTTTTTAATTGTAGACCATAACTTCCCCTATGCCATATTTAATGGAGGCCTGACCCATGACTTGCGCAAGATGCAACTGATTTATATGCACAGGTGTTAACGAAAGTTCACTCTCATTAAGGAAGGTCAAACGGAGCGAAGTGAAAATTTTGCATTCGTTTCTACAAACGAAACGCGATTGGGGAACCGAATCAATCGTCAATGTTGTTGACACGCTGTGCAGTTGCCGGAGAATTTCTCCACGTAATGAGCCCTGAAATTGATACAAATTGATTGATTCACACCCATACAATCGCATACATTCTTTGGTGAAACGCGAATAAGAATGTTGTGCTCGTACTCAAGGTGTCCCAGAAACAAGAACCGATTATATCCAACTGACAATTCTTTTGTACGAATTGGGTTGCTCGTTATTTTTGAACACTATGTATACATAGTGGTTGGAAAACAACGACTTTGGTACACTGGGTACAAATTAAAAAAAAACTTGGTAATTAATAGAAAAGTAAAAAAATTGAAAGTAATGTAGATGACATTCAAATAAGAAATTAAAAATTCAGCAACCGACGTTTTCCTCCATCCACCATGGCACCTCAACATGGCCATATTGGACCCAACCTTTGCCAGAGGAGTTTTCGATGTTTGAAGCAGATAGCAGTCTTCAAACGTCTCTGGATCGCTCTAACCCATCTGATCTGAGTAAAGTAGTATTTTGAAATCATGGAACCCTTTGTTTGGAAATCATCGCTGTCTGAAAAGGTTTCCATACTTTCTAAAATTGTCTATGGAGATTCCTTTAATATAAAGATAACTGTATTAGATGATCCTTCAAAGAATATCTTATGTAGATATAGATTAACCAAAACTCAAAATAATTCTCTGAATATCAATCTATATAACTGCTTGCCGGAAAGAATCAAATCACTATCTTTTGATCAGTTCAAAAAACGCACAAAAAATATATTCTTGAACACTGCTTTTACTCCACAGACGAGTTTCTCGTCACAACAAAGCAACTGAGTCATGCACTCAACACATCCCTTCTCTGAATTGTTCCATTCTGTTCATGCTATTCATTTATGCCTCCTTCATCATAACATTATAAGTAAACGATGTTGTTCCTTTTGGTTTTTCAATGAAAGTTGTGGGCTAGAGAGTTCTGAAATTTATTGATAATATAGGTACGCAAATTACTATCTGAAATTTATTGAAATATCGTTATTAGTTTTTGAAAATTTATTTCAAGTACCTTTGAATCCTGTCTAGTAATAGGAGTATATAAAAGTATTTGACAATGAGACTAATATATAATTACATCAGAAAAATTTTTCCCTGAACAGTTTGAAATGGTTCAAACATTTGACACAATTTCTATGGTGACACAAACAATAATAATTATGTATAAAAATGAGAAAATTGTTCTTATATCCGTTTTTAGCCCCTCATCAACGGTTTGTGGGTTGCACGTACGTTTCACAATGAATAATAATCGGATAATGATAATTAGTTATATTGCAATCGTTTAATTGGCAAATTTCACTCTCATTTGATTTTGATTGACCAACTTTCTGTTCGTTATACGCGATTATTACACGGTGTCGAACCTACTTGGGTAGGCGACAACTGAATATTTTTGGGATATCGTCACAATTTTTGTTTGTTTATGATTGACAAATTCCGTGTAGGAAGAAACATTATGAAATTATAAATCATGAAATTGATTTCATTTCCACACACAGCAAATGCTATATCCCGATTGTTGACATGACATTAAATTTCTCTGAAATTATATCAATATATTGGGTGTATTTCTAGGTTATTTTTTGTATGAAAATTTCAACTGAAAGCTTTAGCTTCTCAAATTGAGAAGAAGCAGCAATATCTTCATTATGATTAATTTTTATTGTCAGATTCTGCATAAAAAAGATTCAATTCACGTGTCGCCTTCAAGTTTTTCAATTGACGTAAACAATATCTTATACAGGGATGAGAGTAAGGTTATGAAGAAAGCGCATGAGGTTTTCGACTAAGCGTTACTTGATTTCGGGCAAATATTGAAAAGTGTTCACATGGTTGTCTGTGAATCACCTTTTCTTAATTAATTGTCAGACTATAACAAACCTTTATTTCATATTGACCTTCGAAATATTCCTATGAAGTTAATTGGATTTTTGTTCGAAAAAGGAAGAATATTCTTTATAACTGCCATAAAATGAACTATTCAAGTTTCGTGCCTTTGTTGTAGGACACGTTTGGCCTATTGAATTTGCTATCTCAATGGTAATTGGTTATAAAAATTATTGAATATTGGTGGAGAGAGGAGCAATAAAAGTCCATCTTGTAGTAGGTGCAGATGTCTATATATTCTAGGGTTATAAAGTACTCGTCGGGGATTTCAAAATGATGTTTCTGCTACAAGACCTAACATGCTATATATTTTTCCGAAATAGCGTCTAGTCGTTATCTTGAAATGTTCATGTGTCAATTTTACTATCGATTATAGTATACATGCAGCATCAATTTCATTACCTCGAGTTTAAATTTTTTGAAATTAATCTTTCCAAAATAAAAAGAGAGTGATATCAACAAATGCACTGAAAAATTACCCCACTAAAAAAAATTCGAAACAGCTTCATAAAAAAGATGCATCGTTAAAACAAATATTTGTAATGGTGCAGATGGGTTATAATTTAAATTCTGACCTATTTTTCGAATCAATCTAATATTGAAATCAATTTGTTTGTAATAATCCTTGAACATTCCTTTATTTCGCCATTTTTTTGATAACAACCACAATTCGTTTTACCCATTTCATGAAACGATAAATATTCTTGGCATTACGCATTCAATCTATCAACTGTTTTGTAATATTCCGCTCCGTATTTTGTATTCAGGAAAACAATCGCACGATAACCTATCAGTGAAAGTAACGGTGTAACGGCTAGTTTGTGATGAGAATTTGATATTGGATCAATTAAATTAAAATTCCCACATGCCGATGACGCATAATACGCCGGGTATAATTAGCGTTGATATGCAAAAAACTCATGAGAAACGTCGATAAGCAAAGTTCCCGTTTGGATACCTTTCTTCATTTCATATGAAGTAGTCATGCGGAAGGTATTAACAAGAGCCAATTATTACCAGATGATTATTATTTTTTATGGTTTGCTGGGTAGTACGAATTCCCTAGTTTTGCAATAATGGCATCGTGTGTATTGAAAGTGATTACAAGATTTTTAATTGCCACTTTCAACTTTAAGCCAAGATGAAAATAAAAGCTAGAAACTTATTCACTTTATTCAGGAATTAAAAAATTGTTGGTGTTTTGAGGACTCAACATTATGGTATATTTTGTGTCAGTAAATAATTGACCTAAAACAGAATCATAGCATAATTACGACTTTTTTGAGTTGAAATAACTGTTTGTTCACAAGCATTTTATCGATTTCTATATTTGTTATCTGAAATCTCAGCGATTAATGATTATTACCTTCACTTTCCGGATTGAATCATGCTCTTTAGTCCATTGATATACAGGGTGCTAGTTTTATCATGCAGGATTGAATTGTCAATTTGGTTTATCTCTGAAAACACTATACAACTCAGTTCATTACCGCGTGCAGCAAAATAAATAAAATTAGATATAGGAATAAAATACTTACTTAATGTATTGATATTAATACGACCAAGGTTTCGGTTTTTACACCATTCTCAAGTGTTCTAACACTTAGTAGCAGTAGTGTTAGAACACTTGAGAATGGTGTAAAAACCGAAACCTTGGTCGTATTAATATCAATACATTAGGTAAGTGGAAATTAGACAAAGTATTTTATTCCTACATCTAATCGAAGATGAATTTCCACAAAATAAATAAGTCACCAATATCACAAAAAAATAAGGCTTTAATACCTCCTGAAGAATGGGATTACCTAAATATCTGATGTACCGTAGTTATACTAATCAATACACCAGGAATTGTTTGAAAAGCCACGCAAAATCACATCAACTGTAAAAAAGGTTTCCGATTTCAAGTCCGTTATATAAAAAAAGGAAAATTTCTTTTTCTAAATCTAAAGAAATGAACTTTAAATGTTCAAGCCAGTTTCGGATATACCTACATAGTAGGTTGAATGTACTCCCCTGGCTAATACCACGAAGGGCCGTCGGATTATATCCGACAGACGTCAGTGCAGGAATCTTCACAGAAAATTTCCTGCATATGCCTGCATAGTACCTCGTTCACTAGATGGAGTGACATTTTGTTATTCGCTTCAACTCAGGAAGAGGAATAAAATGCTCTGAAAGGATTCCGATTTTCAATTATGGAACATCATTGACTTTAGAGTGGCCAATGAGCCCAAAACCATTCTGCAAGTGTGTCCGTTCCAAAACTGAAGGTCGACTCTTTCAGTTGTATTACGAATTGCATACGCAGGAAATTTTCAGTGAAGATTCCTGCACTGACGCCTGTCGGATATAATCCAACGCCCTTCGTGGTATTAGCTGACTAATAAAAACATGTTTATGTCTATTACACGTATCCTTTAAAGCCAATATAGGTTTTCATCAGCAGGGACAGAAATGTTCTTATACTGTTAATGCTCGAATCGATTAATTCGTTTTCTAGCACACTTGAGGATACATGGTACTCATGACGTCAGATCTCTAACGAGTTTAAAAAGAACAACCTTTTCGGAGATTTATTATGAGACAAAATACTTGGAAAACAATGTCTACCACTTTTTCCAATGTTCTGGAGTTGATGTAATTTTTTTCACAAATTATTGTTTTCACTCATTCTGTTAGAAAAAACTGTTTTCCATTAACCAGCTGTCGCTCGCGTACGAACGACAACTCTCAAAAGTCGAAACTTGTGCGATCTAAGGACTAACGAGGTCTTACCTTTCAACGTGTGATACCTATCGGGCGTTTTGTTTATTGCTTACAAAGAACTATAGACTGAACTTCGCACGATTCTAGTGACTCGATTTAATACATCTTGAAAAATCAAAATTTCTGCGAGGTCGGGGATATTCGAGAAAAGGTAATGCGCATTCATATACACACATCGGAAAAGTCTAAGGATATTTTTAAAAATGGCAATAATATTTTTTTAGATCGCTTTAAAACAAAATTTATTAAATGGTCAAAAATACTGAGTGCGCATATAAGCAAAACTAAAAAAAATATGGCTCTTCTTTGGCACCCCGAAAAAAAATCATAATACAAAAAAATTTGGAATCAGTACAAAGTATGGCCTCCACTCTGGTTTATTAAGGCCCTACATCTATCGTGCATCGACAAATTGAGATTGTCAATGTCTTGTTGAGGTACATTTGACCATTCAGCTATTGAAAGCTCTCTCAATTGAAACGTTGTGTGAATGTTCCCCATATGCGGAGTAATTCTTCGTTGAAGCATGTCCCACACATGCTCGATGGGATTCAGGTCTAGTGATTGTGCTGGCCATGGCAATACATCAACTCCTTCGTTGGTGAGCCAGTCAGTCACTAGACGCGCGACATGTGGACGAGTATTATCGTGCATTAGGTGGAAGTTTTCACCAACAGCACCAGCAAACGGACGGACGATAGGTAGAAGAATGGTGTCGGGATGTGAGGGAGCGATTTGGAAAAACGAGATCGGTTCTGCCGCCGATCATGATTCCGCCCCATAGCATTACTGTACCACCTCTGTATGTGTGGACTTCCTGGACGTGTCTCAAACGTTCATTATTTCCAGGTCGTCTCCACAGTCTCACTCGACGAGAATCTGGATGAAATCCAAATCTGGATTCGTCTGTTAACAAAACTGTGGCCCAATCATTTGCATCCCAGTTTTGATGTTCTTGACACCACTCTAATCTTCTACCGCGATTGCCTCTCGACAAAGGTGGACATCTAAGTGGCCTTCTGTTGTGGAGATCTGCTTCATGCAGTCGATTTCTGACAGTATCACGACCAATGGTTACCTGGTGCGTCTGCTGCAACACGTTAACCAACTCAGGTGCTGTGACTGTCGGTTGTTTTCTTGCGGTTAAGACCAAAAATCGGTCTTGAACTGCAGTTGTAGCGCGTCCTCGCCCTGGATGTTGTTCGGCTGGACTGCCAGTTTCACGGAAACGCCGCCACAATCGACTGATAACACTTTGGGAGACCCCCAAACGAAGAGCTACATCATTTTGTCGCATGCCACCTTGAAGAAGCCCTACAGCTATTCATCTCAGCCAATGGTAAGTGATCGCGTTCCATGTTAAAGCACAATATTTCCACTTTAATTGCTGAGCAAGAACTGCATAGAATGTACAAACTCGACACTTTCAGATTATTCATTTCAGCAGAAAACCTACAGTTTGTAATAAACTTGATAAAAGATTAGTTACCGTTTTCGCAGGCTTTGTTCAACCCATAGAAATCTACAGGGTGGTCGAGTGTACCAATTTAATCGAAATTAAACGACCTCATGCATTTATTTTTATGATATTTAGTATGTTATAAAAATATCCTTAGACTTTTGCGATGCGTGTATTTTCGATTAGTCAGAGAGATGTAATGTTACAGTTGTCTTGTAAGTATCGGGGTCAAATAGTGCGGAAACTAGAAATACGTTTTTAGTTAAGTGTGCATTCTCAACACCACATTTTTTTAGGGTTACAGTATACTTTATGTATTTAAAATCAGCGTTCTTCTTCTCTTTTTCCACTTACACACTAAAAAGATAATTTTTTTTTGCAAATACGGTTTGAAATCATAATTTAATTGTACATTAGTCTTATATCAGAGATTAGCCGCCAAAAATAAAACAATCGTTAGGCATTGGCGTGCTTTAGATTTTATGAAATGTATTCGGTTGCAAGATTTGAGTGACTAGTTTTTACTCTATTTGATTCAATAGATATTTACAACTGACTCATCGTGTTCCCTTACTTAACTAGTTTTTGACGATTGGTTCAGTACTTTCAGGAAAAAACAAATAGATCTGATCCAAGGTGATTGTTCAACGGAAGCTAGTTACAGGAAAATTTAAGAATTCATGTACCTCTTTATGATCTTCAGGTACAACCGGAAGTAGGCGAATTTATAATTTCAAAACGGAACACCCTGTATATTAGGTAATTTTTTAATCTCATCAATTTCAAGTTTGTGAAGGATGTTCAATAACAATTATGTACCGCTTTTGAGATATTTATATTACTTTTAAAAATGGAAGTAACCAGATAATTTTTTTTATTTTGAATATTCAGTAGTTATGAAAAATTTAATAATTTCATTCATGCCCAGTGAAACGGTTTCTAAGCAAGAGATCATTTGTAAAAATGCGGAAAAATTCATGATCAATTATGTAGGTATTTCCAATTAATACAAAATAAGAATATCGTTAACCTTCAAAGAGATAAAGTAACACGACGTTATTTAAGACAATTTTGGCGATATTTTCAACATATGCACAGATCTGAAACTCGTCAACAATATCAACGGACCTATTTTGACAGGAATAATACATTCAAAAAACAATGCCAACCGTCACACAAGAATCGGCGACAATTCTTCTAAATAACAAACCCGTCCTCATGTTTAATGCATATCGAATCCCACGATCGATTGATGATGTAAAAACAAATTCACAAGTTAAACACCTTGCGAGTTACGCGTCGAATAATGATTCAATTATTCATCCGAGACAATCGATGTTTCACTTTCTTGAAACCGAATTACACGCAAGACTGAGTTATTCTACCGGTACGCTAACAGATGCAAGTACATCGCATCAACAGTAATAAATAGATACAGAAGTAAAAAATTATTGATTTTTTGGTCCTTTGGGCCGGATTCAGTGAGGCAAATTACGTTTCAATAATTTCATAGTTTCTCACTGTATTCAGCAGAGGCCATGCTGTGCGATATTTGGAATAACTGTTACGAACACTTGAACAGGTGCAGATTGTTCTTATATCAACTATTGATGTACTAAACGGAATGGACCGATCTCCATTTGAGGCTAAAACAGCCAATTAATGTTCACAATTTGAATCGTAAACAATTAGCTAGTTAATTCCATCGATAAACATTTAGGTTACCTAGAAATAACGTATTTTTCTCAAATTGGAGATAATAAATCAAGTGTTGCATTATCCATATTATGAACTGCAAAAAAGAAAAAAGAAAATAGCACTAGCCCGATCGCTTCTTATGTCATATATTTCGCGGATGTGTAATAGCCCGCGGACGGTACCATCTGCTCTTAGCAGTTTTTTTGGTCCTTTGAGCCGGATCCAGTGAAATTGATTAGTTCAATGATTTCAAAAGTTGATCACTGTATCATAAAGTACATTATTTCTTGTGTTGAAATCAACAGGTTAATCTCATTGGTAAACATATAGATTACCTACAAATAATTTTTCTGGAATCATGTAGGATATTGAATTAAGTGTTGCATTACGTAGATTGTAAGCTGGAAAAAAATTAAAAATCGTAATAGCCCGATCGCCTTCCAGATCATTTCGCCATACATATACCTAGCAGATTAAAAATGCGCATGTGTAATAGTTCGCAGACACTCCTATTTAGCCTTAGCAGTTTTTTGGTCCTTCGCGTCGGATAACCGTAACGCTGCTAAAGAAGTCTGTCAATTACTAAACGAACGTAGTAATTACGAGTCGAACGGTTAATTTCAGAACAATACCGTTCACAAAAGTTACACAACACATTACCGACGATGTCCACGGGCGTTACTGTTCCATTTTCGAGCGACTCCTATCTGGTCCGTTCTCACGACGCCCAGAACTCAACTTTACGGTTTACATTCGACCCTTATAGCCTACGGGCGGCCAACTATCCGACGAGATTTGTGTGCTGGTAACGGTCGACATGCCTGAGGCGTTAGTCATCTTCATTTCGCATTCGTTTCAACGTTTCTTTTTTCGATGGCTTGCATAAATAGCAGACGCGATGATACCTATCGTGAATCACGTTAGTATTCCAGTCAGGAGGGCGGGTCCAATTTCGTAGATGATTCCTTTTACAACGTATTGGTACAGGTAACAGACTACTACCTGACCGCGGCTCATTATTCAGAAAAGAAGCGCGTGTTTTTTTTGCCAGAAGAGTTTTCACTTTCCGTCCGGTTTGGTCCTTCGAGCCTGATAATATCTGAAAAGATGAGTTGACATCAAATGCAACAGAATTGCTTTCAGTTCAATAACTGTCGCTACAAGTAGCCTGAGGGTACGGCAATGGAAAATCCGATATTTGCTTTGATGCCTAATCTGTTCATGGGGTGATTTGAAATGAAAGCAAGAGAAGAGTTAGATTACTTTCTCCGGATTTGGATTCGTTATGTAGATTATACATTCGCCATTTTCGACACAAAAAGGAGTAAGGTAGAGGTTTTGTGTTTTGTCTCAATAACAGATCCTCGAATATAAAGTTCAGTTCTGAAATTGAAAAGCTACCAATTCAGGATGTACTGGTTATAAAAAAGGCCAATAAGGGTGCAGAATTTGATGTGTACAGAAAGAATATTATAACTTTCAAATATATTCCTGATAGCTTCCACCATTGTCCACGACATCGAGAAAAAGTTATCAAGGAAATAGCTGAGCGCAAACAGGTATCTTTAAAACTTAGTCATTCATCAAGGAAATAAAAATTAAGAGAGTGTAATCGTAAATCTTCAACTTTTCAGAAAGATGGTGACCCAAAGTTTATAGTCTTTTCAAATGAACGGATAAACCAATAGATTGGTCTAATTTAAAAAAAAAAATTGAACATAAAAATGGTTTCCAAAACTTTTCATACACACAAACTGGAATTTACGAAATAAGTTGTGAGGATTGCAACGAAGAGTATGTTGGTCAAACCATGCGAAACGTTTCGAAGAACATGTTTCATATATTCAGTTTCGTAGACCAGAAAAGTCTAGTGTAGTTCAACTTGCCTCAGAGAACGACCACAGAGTAAATTAGGAACGCTTAAAATTGTTGAGAGTGGTAGATTACAACAGGTTTATACAAGCCTTTGAAAGTTGATAGTTTGAACAATATAGGATGAGATCTATGAATAACGATAAAGGTTCCATTAAAAAACAGCCAGTTGTTCACTCTACCAAAGAAATCAAGCAAATAATAGGTACATAATAGGTGCTCAGTAACTTACTTCAGAATGTTATTTTCAACACCTCGACATATCAGTCATCAAGTGATCATCTTCAAGAGGAAGATTTAATCTTCCTCTTAAGAAGATGATCTCTTGGTGTTGGGACTAAATTCCAGTAATATACATTACTATACCAAAGAACCAAATAGTGCATCACAATATAAATTCAGAATTGGGATATTACAAACTAACACAATACTAGGAATTCATAATATTGTATAACATCAACAGGTAACTCATATACCTGAGGTAATGGTATACAACGAGGCATAGCTTAGATGTGAAATTCAGTTTTTACCATCTGATGATGCTTATTTCGTTAGCGAAACGCGCGTCCAGAGACAGTGTAGCAACAATCCACAAACTGAGAATACTTCCTGATCCTATTCTCAAATTTAAACGACCAAGCTACGTCACCAATTGTTTAAAAACACCCAAAGTATGATCCATTCACCCTATTCAGCAATATTGGTCCTTCGAGCCTGATCGGCTGGTTTCCTTTGAAACAGATCCTCGCGGTGCACCTTTGGACGCGTTCCAATAAAGTAAATCGCTATATAATGCTGTTACCTACCGGATAACGAACCGCAGGCCGACAACCCGTCTCAGACCAGCGAATTGAACCATCTCGATCAAGACCTAGCGCGTAGCGTGAAACAATCACGAAGCGCAAGGGACACGCATCGTCCTTCTCAGGAATGTCTTTTATGCCGATACGATACTATTGATACGCTTCATCCGTCAAGTATCATAGCCTCTTTTCCGTGGCTGACGATTCCAAACCGACGACTTTTTTATTATTGCTAGACAAGCTTTATCTAGCAAACTTAGATGTGCAGAATAGATTATTTACGAGAGAAATTGTTAACAAAACAAATAAAACATTTGCAATTTGGGATCAGAGATCGCTGATATTTTGCTAATTCAATAGCTACATTATTTAAAATAGCTCCACCACTACACTAAATCGTGTAATAAATATTTTCAAATATTACCACAAGTGGTTCGAGACAAAAAAAAAGTTTTCGGCGTTTCCATCGGTAAGTTTATAATAAATCACTAAATTATTCGGTAATTACAGATTCATAAAATTAGATAAAAATAACAGTACAGTAAAATGTTATGGGGGTAAACAAGATAAGTCGAATACAAACACGTCATCACGCTTCCAAGAGAGAATTTAGGCGAAAATTATTGCGAATCTGTTTGGTCCTTCGAACCGGATTAAGACCTGAAAAGGTTAAACGAAAACAATACCAGGGTTATTTTTCCATATTCGATAAAAATGAACTGAGCAATGATAAGAAACGGCAACAACAAATTGAAAAATAAATCAGCGAAATTACTTTACACCAACATAAAACAATAATAAACCTGATTGAATAAAATAAAGTTACCGTTGTCGATTGTCTTGACGTAATTAAATGTAAGATTACTTCATGTCTATTACGAAGCATTGTAAATGTATCAGACTGTGAGATCGAAAAATAAAAAAATATATAATATAATAGTCCGCCTGGCAGGGAAAAATTATCATATTCTTAACTACAAAGCCTGTTTAATTGACCTACTGGATGCTAATCTTATCGTTATTCTTTCACTCTTGGAACAACGAAGAAATAATTTTATGACTACTCCAATGAATGGGTATGAGAACACAAATATATTTTCAGTTCATTATACAACTAACAACATTTTACGACTAATTATATAATTAAGACTACTTTTCGTAAAAGATAAGTTTAATTGTTTTCGTTAAACTTCATCCAGGTGGACATCTCTGAAGATAGGATCCGGACATCTTTGGCTTTGTTGTTTCGTAGAGATAACCAAAGGAAAAGTAAAATGTGGAAACTGGGATACTAGCTGATTTGGATCTCTTATTCAAAGAACTCATAACTACAATTCAGCATCACACCCATTTATTAATTTTACTTCAGTATATTAGTATTGAAAATTTGTTGTTTTGCTCGACTCGAACAAAAATATTTACTTAATGTTCATCAAACATCGTAAGAGACAACAGATAACGGTTCAACTATTTTTGAAATTTAAAAAAAAATTACACACAGAAATCACTGTTCTTGAATTCGTCCACATTGCATCGATTAATTTGAATACTGAACTAATCTAGTATCGTTGTGGCAATTTTATCTGTTGTTTTTCTCCAATTAAAAACTATAATCAAAACCAAAGATCAATTAAACGTAGGAAAATCAGCAAAGTCTTGAGGTAGTAGAGGAGCTGAATTAATATCAAATGAAATAGTACCTATTAGGCTGAATGCATTTCAGCTCTGGAAAGTTATTTGAATCTGAAATGAACGAGTGTATTTCAGGAAAATAAAATTAAGTGTTTTAGATTCGAAGTGTATGGATCGCGATTTAGTATAAATGATACATATCAATTGGTGAATAATATTAAAAACAAAACTCTCTCAAGTAACCCCAAATCAATATCGTGGATTTTTGGAATTTCTTCCTGGCACGAGAGGCTAGCTTCCCCAGAGGTTTATGCATCCTGAGTCAATATCTCCAATGACTGGATATTACGGCTGCGTAACGCGTATTTATGTTGACTGTGGTAGTTTGGTATGGTAATCTAACCCACAAAGTGTACCAAAAATACAGGCACCATCCTGCACTACCATCCTAGTTGAAAGAGAGGAGTCATCTCCACTTTAACGAAACGAGCTCGAAGAATATGTGGACCAGAGCATCTAGAGGAAGAACTGGAACATCTTCAAGTGACTTTGAGATCGAATGGATACAGCGTACCCGAGGTCAAAAAAGCGATGAAACTAAAGACTTCTACGGTTCAAAACAGGGAGAAGGTTCAGATAGTTGCACGCACATAATCTACCTTATATTCCTAGGGTCGCAGACAGAATTGGAAATTTCTTGGGGAAACAAAACATCAAAACGGTTTTCAAACCCACCATGAAAATTCAACAAAGCCTCAGGTCGGCTAAAGACAAAATAGAGTCACTATCAGCAGGGGTATATCGAATACCGTGAAATTCTGGGAAGGTATACATCGCAACCACCAAAAGATCAACAGGAACAAGAAAGAACATGAACATGAAAGAAACTGCATACCAGGCAAAACAGACAATTCAGCTGGTGGAAAACGCACTTAGGAAAGGAAACCACAGGATTCTGTTTGAACCAGGGATACCATAGCTGACTGGTACGGAAGGCAATAGAAATCCACAAACACACGGATAATATAATTATGTTAACAGAAAAAAAGAAGGTGTGGACCTCAATCGAATATGAAATCCCATTCTAAGAAGTCCAAGAATAGCAAACAGCATGACAACAGGTAGAAAATAGCCAACGAACGTTAGTGGCAATTTACCAAATCTAGCTACACGATTATCACACCAGACTACCTGAATCAATATAAACACGGCATTCGAACCCCTCGGCCGAGAAGGCCTTAAAGTTATAGTCGCCTAGCAAAAGGCTGTTTGTGATATAAACAGATTCTCATACTAATACAGAAACGTAGAATATATTTTGGTCTGTTTCCCTAGTAGAGGTAGAAAGTTGGGCAAGTTTGTCGAATTTGTCATTTGGTTATCTACTTTTCCATCTTTATACTGACAAAAAGTTTTGGAATCATCCAAAGAAAGGAAGAAAGCAATTAATTTCAAAAATGAAATCTTTGCAAAGATGTGTAGATCATGGAAAGACACAAAGAGGTAGAAATATGGTAGAACTGACAGATTATTGTCAACACTGTGACATCCGAAGATGCTATCGTATGGCTAAACACGGTTGGGCTACCTATCGGGCGCGTCCCCAGGTGGCGGTTAGGGGAACGGCCAGGAAACTGGGGGCCCTGTCCGAGAAGCCTTACAGACGGGAGCGCCGGACTCCTGGTCTGTGGCAGAAATAAGTAGGGTGGGGGAAACTAAAACTCCACAAAAGCCTTTGCGAAACAAGCCACTGTGGACCAGCCTACCCAAGCTAAGATGTAAGGAATAGTGCCGAGAGCTGAATGGCCGCAGAATGATATACGGCTACGAACGATGCCTTTGGGAACCGGGCGAAACCTTATTGTACCTAATCAGCCTTCCTCTGGTAATGCGAGGCTATGCCAGAGGTGACCAACTCTTCCCTTGCTACTCGCTTGCTACATATATGAAACAAACAAAACAGACACAACAAAAACCAATCCCAAGGCTTGACAGAACTGCTCACCTCAATCTATCGCGGTGGCCGCGCAACGACAATAATGTCGCTGCACCTTCCAAAACCTTCGCGGAGGTCGCCGTGAGATACCTCAAGGTTGCCAAAGATAGTGTGTGTTCGGCGAGTCTTGGCCCACACCTGCCGATATAAAGGAGACGTCTCCTAGTGACTTGTCCACCTTCCTGGAAAGGACAGGATGGACGGTGACCTAAGAGGACAACTCCTCGGAAGGATGTACAATGGGTTACATGTGGCCTAAGTTCTGTGGGTATACACTCACCCTCCCTACTATATACATACATACATACATGGCTAAACACGTGTCGCGGTTTTGTAAACCTTCAAGTGAAAGTCTCACTTGAAGTCCTCTTTGAGGATAAAGGGCTGCCAAAAAATCATAATCGCAATCCGGATACACATTCCCGGCCTACAAATGCACTCTTGCTAAACATATATTATCTAATTCGTTGCAAACGCTGTCCGATCTCGATCCTATAAGGTTACGGACGCAAGAACACTTTTTGTAACTAAGGTGTGAATAAAAAACGTAGACTGATATGCATTTTAATCGAATAGATACATGTTTTGGGTGTGCCGATGTCATATTTCTATCTGTAGAATACTTTTATGGCAAGCGTGGTTTCTGCAACATAGGCGCCTCCATTACTTTTTGAATAGATGTAGAAAGGTAAATTAGTATATGAACCCTTGTACAGAATTGTAGAAATCTTGTTCTTGCTCATGCTCTGACATCTCCGTAACAGGTTCTTCCTCGTGTTATCAGATAAATATAAGCAATAAGTTTCCCTTTTATTGACTTTTATGAATATCTTTGTTTTTTGCGTTAATGTGTGATACGTTCTAGATAATATAGGTCAACCATTAACCACAAACATTTTTGAAAGATATTGAAGTTCATCTTTCGTTGGTGAGGTCATCTTTCACAAAGAATATTCAACACCCCCCCAAAACAATCCAGCCGGTTGGACGACACCAGCTTGCTCAGTTGACTATAACTTTTGATCTTTTATCTACCGCTCATCGGTAGAATGTTGGGGTAAATCCGCAACAGAGGCCTATTATTTCCGGATATGAATGTACGTCACGTACATGGTTTCTTTATCGACTAAGATATATGCCCAGGACGTCCTCCAACGGATCAAAACATCGAGAAAATAGTCAATTTTATCTGTCACGATAGCCGTTTGAGTTGCCGAAACTATAGGATTCCACAAAGAATCAGACAAATATTACACAATAACATTCCAATACTAGAAAAGTGTATTTCAAAATGGTACCTAAAATCCTCCCGGATTCTCAATGTTCTGAAGTCGTGAAAAACATCAAGAAACACGTTTTTTACCTATGACCCAGAAACTAAGAAAGCTTCAAATCCAAATTGTTTTTCTGACAATCGTGGAATTCTATATATAAAATAGGTTCCTACAGGACAAACAGTGCATGCAGAATACTATCTAATAGCGCTAGTCACGCTCCGTGAGCGAGTAAAAGGAAAGCGACCAGAGTTTTGAAAAAACAAGTCGATGATACATCATCAAGACAATACCTCAGCCCACATGGCACTGATTAATAAATCATTTTTGGTCAAGCATGGGATCTCTGAACATCCACCCAACTCACTAGATCTATCTCCGTGTGACTTTGTATGTCCCCGAAAGTGGAGGAAGCTTTGAAAGGAACCAGGTTGATACAGCAGAAGCTGTGAAGGATAAAGCGACGAAAACTATGAACATGCTATCAGAAAATGACCCAAAACAGTGTTGAACACCGAAAAGATAACAATCGGTAAAGAAAAAAAATGAAAAGAGTTACCTCGATTATGGAACTATTTAATTGGATAACGATCCATATTATGATACGAATGTCAACATCTTTCGATTCCACCTGTATTCTGATAGTCTAATTTTAACAAAAAACGATTATTTCGACTTGACCAAAGTAGTTAGATATATACCCTTGCAGAGTTTGTTGTGGGTAATGAGTACTACAAACTTGCAGTACATTATTTTATCTATCATCAATTGTTTTTGCAGAGCACGCCAAATGATGTCAAGTGACTGTACGAATGCAACTTTGGTCCTTCGAGCCAGATTATATGGAGGTAATAGAACTCATTTCAAAAGGCAATTATTTCACTGTTTGCTATACATACATGAAATGATAAACTTTTCGTTAACCAAAATGAGGAATACTATTTTCAAGTTCAGGTATTCATTTATAACAACTGCCACCTTATAAAGTAACATTATATGGTTGTAAACTTTCAAACTACAAAATATCCTTACAAAACGTTTCAACACGCCACTGATTTCGACAACATAATTCAGTCAGTTAGAAGGTCGAACGATCCGTTTTTTCTGTTGCCGTATATTCTTGCATCGTGAATTTTTATGTTTCCTCCTTCAGTTGGTGCAACCGTCCGACCAGACATCCGGTTTTCGAGTGATGGTCCGGTGCTTATCTCCACCGCGAAACAAAAATGGCGGGCGGGTACGTCAATCGAACTTTCGCACAGATAAATGTGATCTGAGTGCATATCGCAACCTTTTCCTGTTCGAGAACCATACGAGATAGTCGATAAGGTGATTGCTTTGTGGTAGGCAGATAAGTAATAAAGGTTTGCTTGATAATTATTCTAACGAAGGATGTTAAAAAAAACTACAAAACACTAGAAGAATTAGAAAAATGTACGAGTTATGTTCAGAAATTAATAGTAATTTTCGTTTTTCAAAAAATATATTTGTGTATTCGTCTAAACTGATTCTGTGGCCTCCAAAATAGTATCCAATAGATAGTATTACGCACTTGTACCAGCGCTCCAACCAATCCTCGATACACTTCTCAAACTCAATCTTGGAGATAACCTCAAGGTCATTCAGCGATGCTCTTTTTATGTCATCTACGCTTGTGAAACGACGGCCCTTTGAGGTTCTTATTACTTTTGGAAAGAGGAAAGTCACACAGAGCCATGTATGGCGAACATGGAGGCTGGGGTATCGTTGCAGTATTGTTCTTGGCCAAAAATTCGCGAACAAGCAATTATGTGTGAACGGGTTTTAGACCTTGACATTCAAAACAACCTCTTTAAACGCTTTCATATAGCACGATATTGCACATGCCTACCGGAAAACGACTACTTTCCGGGCTGATACCACGATGGGCATTTGAGTATAGCTGACAGACATTTGTGCTGATTTTATCACAGTATGATTTCTTCTATATGTTTCTCGTTTTTTCTGCAGCAAACCCTTCCTGCTCTAAGTATAATCTGGCTGTCTAGAAAAATATTGATTCGCTCATTTCATTGAGCCCTCAAGTTGAGCACTGTAGATTGCAGTGCTTATAATTCGGCATAAAGATAATCTTTTCAAAACCAACTTCTTGATTACTAATCGAGTATCACAAGTGTATTTCTTCACGTTCCTATTTGCCAACATAATTGTGGTATATTACACATTTCAAACATGTCAGTTGCAATCCCAATCAAACGTTTGCGTAACGCATTATCCTTTCGCGTTTATTACGGAAATAATCTAAAAAATCGCGAAGGACGAACGAATAGTTTCCAGTACAAACACAATGAAAACGTTAACGAGCACAAAAACGAATCGGAAATCTACTAATAAACAACTAATTATTTATTAGTTCTGGGGATGGCACGAAGAAAGACGATCCGAGAAGCTTATCTATGGTTTCGAAGTTAAACCTTGTAGATTCGTACGAATCGCATACAAGGTTATCTAAGTGGTAAGGAAATTTTATATAGTGAATAACACTATTTACGATAAATTAATTGTGTGTATATAATGGTTTAATATTTGCTATTCATATCAATGTTGTGACACCCAATTCTAGTTCAACATAATTCCAGTGATACTGATGCTAAAATAAAATCATTTCCATTAATCCATGTGTTACCAATTTTCCTCCTCCCCTCAATGGAGTTTACGGTAATAATAATCGCATGTTTATTTTAAAAACAGTTGGTAAGACAAAAATTACCAAATTGGAGTTCGTTATTAAAGACCAAATACCGTTGGAAGAAGTGTGAATGTTGAAAATGTCAAGAAAACAATATGAAATCAATCAAAACTGTCCACGCAAAAAGTTCACATTACCAATTTCATTTCATTTAAACCAGAAGTGTTTTTTTGTGAAATGCTGCTTCTCAGTCTGAAAGATAATGCATACTGCGATTCAATCGAATACTCTACAATAATTGCAAGGGAAACTTAAAAACCAAGTAGCTCATTATTACTAATACCAACCCAACAACTATCAATTCGGCTCAGGCTAAAAGAATCAACGAACACGTGTTTCGCAATACAATAGATTTTTCAGGCGTGTAAATAACACGCCCAAAGAAGCTATTGTGTAGCGAAACACGTGCTACATTCTTGTAAAACTGTTTAGTGTGGAAAATCTCACAATAAAGCGTTTGTTGAATGGACATATACAGGAAACACATTGAGTTATTACCACGGGTCCAAAGTCCTTTTAAGGTAATTATTGACCGATGTAAACCTCAATTATGACTAACAATGTTATTATCATACAAAGGATTAAAGCTCATTACCTCAGAAAACTGACTTAAGAACTTGGAATTTTCGAACGAATGAGATTTTTTTTGATCAGCGCAAAATGTATCATTTTTCACCAAAAGAGAGTGTGTTGGTTAGAGTTACACGCATTTGAACTACTGCATTATTTCAAATAACAGAAACTTACACAAAGGTGCCAGATTTTTTGCAAAAAAAAAGTTCTACAATTCTGCTACTCACTCCAAAAAATTTTGTTTAAAACTTACGTACGTTTTTAATAATTTGTTTTTCCATTTTTTATAAAAATTATTTAAAAACCGTGAGCAATCGGGTCCCATTTTATATGAATTTTTTCATCATCTACTTTACTTTATATCTTGCTGAAGCTACATCTGTCAAATCAGTTGTCATTTTTTCAGTCTGTTTTGCCAAATCACCATGGACTGATATAGTATTCAACAACACGTACAAATAATAAAATTGTTTTATCAAAATGGGTGTTTTGTTCGGACAAAGTACCGCGCGCTTCGCCCATTTAACGGTCGCCATAATCGTCCTACTGAGAGGACTATTCGCAATGTGGTTCACTAGTTCAGCAAACGATCCAGCAACACTCGTACGTTGACGAAACGCAAGATAATAATATAATAATAATAATTTGGGACGATACCAATCCATATGAGATCCTAGAGCGTCCAGTGCACCCCGAAAAAGTCACTGTTTGGTGTGGATTTTGGGCTGGCGGCGTCATCGGTCCATATTTCTGTGAGAACGACAGTGGCCAGGCCATCACTGTCAACGGCGAGCACTATAGGTCGATGATAACCAACTTCTTTTGGCCTAAATTGAATGATCTGGACACCAACGACATGTGGTTTCAACAGATCGGCGCTACGTGCCACAAGCTCATGCCACATTCTGCACAAGCGATTTGAAACTTGAACTGGCCACCGAGATCATGCGATATGCCCCCATTAGACTTTTTCGTGAAGGGTTTTTCAAGTCGCAGGTGTATGTGAATAAGCCTCAAACCACAGCGGCCCTAGAAGCCAACATAACCCATGCCATCGGTCAAATCCACCCTAATTTATGCGCCAGAGTCGTGAAAAATTGGACGTTTCGGATGCGCATCCACCTAATATTACTTTACAACCGCCCCTCGTATAGCAATCTATTATCAAAAAGGAGCGCGGACCACCACAGTCTCCGGTCGGTGTCCCAACCTACGGGAGGCGGAATACGAATGAGTTGCAAGGACGCTCGAATGCTTTCATTCCTCTCGACAATGTTATCGCCTAGCGAAACGAAAGGAAAACCAAGAATGTTATACCGTATAACGGTGTTGCTGTTGCTATTATTATTGCAATTCAATCAAAGTTCATTGGGTGCAGTTCGGTACACGGACTAGAAACTAGTCGATGCAATAACGAAAGAGAAAAAAATACGTTGCCGTAATTGGTACATGCCGTAAATGATTTGTTTATATATAACATCGTGAGATATATCAATACCATCGACATAATTTTATACGCCGACGATTTTGAATTATGGACTTTCAATCTTAAACACTACCATTTAGTGGTTTGGCCTATATCGTGAAAAGATACGTTAATGGTGATTCTACCACTATGGTACAATCTTTCTCCGAACTATATTTATTCAATTGAATGTAACTAATCGAAATTGAATTGCCATTAGAAATGGGTAGATGGAAGCAAAACCCACAATTCAACTCAAGTATCGCAACATCCCATTAGAAAATGGAATTATTTCAAACAGCTATATAACAAGAGATTAACACGTAGGAATTGCTTTTTGGATGGATTCATACATAAAAATACGGAAAAGTTCATTCAATTCCATTTATGACGTTTTCGTTAACAATAAAAATCGGAAACTTGAATGTGAAATTGTGAATTACATACAATGGACCAAATATCGTAGAATTTTTACGAAAAGTCAATAATAAAAAAGTTCATGTGTTGATGCAAAGTTTTCAGCGAAAACTGTATAACATCTTGAAACTAAAACTTTCAAGATTGGCACTTTGTGCTATGTTGATGTTTAGAGGAATGAATCGTTCATTCTTCAAGTCAGGAACTTCTGGTCTACCCCCGTATTTCAATATACAGTGCATTTCTTTACGGGGGAAAACACCCCCTTGTATTTTTTGACCCAGTCGCCATCTTGAAAAGTTTCATCTGTCAATTTCACTTCAAAATAAAGTCTTCATGCATTAATTTCATTATCCCAAATTTCAATGTTTTGAGTTGACCCGTTCAAAAAATTAAAGAGGGGGACATTAAGTAATGCACTGTATGAAAATCCCAGATATAAGAAAACACTCAAGTGGGTATTTGTTACCAGACTAATAAATACCGTGTTTCAGATAAAGAAGGTGTATCTTCATTTAAAAATTATGCGAGTTTCAAGTCATGATACTTTTTCAAATAATTCAACCATCACCGCTCACTTCGACAAGTTTGTTGCGTCCGGCTTTCAAAAGGAGCCTCGCCTTCATTCATAGTTCTACTTTCATCCAGTATATAATCAATAATGTCACTCAAATAAAATTAAAATTCACCAGAGAAAATGCGTTTCGGAATGTCACACATTACATTACACATTCTAATTGATATAGAATAACATTTTATAAATACCGGGTGATGAAATTAAATTATTTTTAGTGTTATAGATAACTGGAATGAAGATATAATTCATTGACGTCGATATATTCAACAATAAAACCATTGGATATCATATCTCCCGGTTTTGTCGAATGTGGAACCATGTCATGAATATTGTCCAATAAATAATAGCTCGAAAAACAAGGCTTTCTACTTCTACATCTTTATAAAAAAAAGGAGCAACTGAGTTCAAAATAGAGTCTTCACAAAATGTGAATTTGCCTAGAAGTCTCTTCACATGACCAACGAAGTGATTATACGAAAGACAAAATGCTTTGGAAACAACTACATTCATCCATTTACATTTGTATTCTGAATATTCTTTATAGAATTGAAACAGATATGTCATTCACAGGAACCCCACACAACGAAATCTTTGAAAGAGTTTCATGTGTGTGACGTTCTTGTCTGTGCTATGCGTTTGAATATCACATAAAATGTTTGGATTACAAACTAAATGGAAAAAAGTAATTTTCATGTAATTAATTCATTGTTCATGTGTAAAAGTAGTTGTTTCGAAACGGCTTTATAACACGCTTTTATTACCTTCACCTGTATGTATATGTATGTTTGTTTGTTTGTAACTCTCCTTTTCATTTCGTATAGGGATCTGTATTTGACAGAATTATCGACATTATTGCTTGACCTATTCGCGGGCAGATGGCGCTGTAGGTAACCTCTTTGATATAATTCGAATTCACTTAATGATCTACACTTCTTTTTCTTTGTGAAGAGTTAACGTTGAATTCCTTTGCTCATTTCCTTTCTTCGATAGTTTCCCGCATTTTTTATATAAGATGAGGAAGTAGAAAATGAAAAATAAATCTTTCAATTCGACAACTCAATTTTTCACAGCACGAAAACTATAATAAGGATAACGAGTATTCGCTTACAATTTCAATCAATACAGATAAATTTACTATTGTGAAACCGTATACACGAAACCAGATTATTCGACCTTCAATTTGAAAAATTCCAGAGACTCATATCTGCAATTAATTTCTGATATTCTCACATTAGCATTAAATTTTATTATCTAGGAAGCCAGATAAAAAAAGCAACAGCGCAACGCAAAAACTTTGCCATTTCCATTGAACAACAAGGCCGCTTACATATTTTTGCTTTGCTGAATACTGTTATTTAATAGAACGATATATTGCGGTAATTTGTTTTATCTCTGTTGAAATGCCGTTCTTCTCGCTTACATAACATGTAAAAGTCCACTTAAAATGGTAAATAATCGTCATCCAGAACGAGGCGACATTTGCTCATGGTCAATAAAAAAAATGTCGCTTTCAAGTCACGTTGGATAAAAAACATGAAAATTGTAGATTCATCACTGCGATTACAGAATTGCTATTAACTACGGGGTTTTCCGCAAAATACCTTCCAAGACAGTATATTGTTGCCACATTTTACCCCTGTTGAGTTTTTGTAAAGCAGTACACATTCATTTTCAGGCCACAACTTAAATTCATTTTTATCCTATTCCCAAACTTATTATTTTTCATTTAACGGATATATATTGTGGTTCTGCCAGCTTTACGCTAAGCAAGAACCCAACCACATAAAAATATTTTGGTGAATCAGACTACGCCATAATTTAAAGTTCGTTCGTTCTTCTTCCTTCCTATTGTAATTTCTGCATATGTTGTCTTTTATAAATATGTGAGTTCGGCTAGCTTTACCATTAAGCCTGAATCAATTAATAAATCACAAAAATATTTTGGTGAATAAGATTCCGCTATAATATCAGGTTCGTATCAGACTCTCTTTCCTTCCTACTGCTATTTTTTCATATGTTGTCTTCTATAAATATGTGAGTTCTGCTTACTTTACGTTAAGCTAGAACCTAACCACATACAAATATTTTGTTGAATCAGACTACGCCATAATTCAAGATTCTTTTAGGGTATCTTTCCTTCCTACTAGCATTTCTTCATATGTTGTTTTTTTATAAATATGTGGGTTCTGCTAACTTTACGATACGCTGGAACCTAACCACATAAAAATATTTTTGTTGAATCATATTCCGCCATAATATCAGGTTCGTTTCAGACTCTCTTTCCTTTCTGCTGCCATTTCTTCATATGTTGTCTTTTATAAATATATGGGTTCTGCTAGCTTTACCATTAAGCCTGAATCAATTAATAAATCACATAAAAATATTTTGGTGAATAAGATTCCGCTGTATCAGGTTCGTATCAGACTCTCTTTCCTTCCTACTGCTATTTTTTCATATGTTGTCTTTTATAAATATGTGAGTTCTGCTTACTTTACGTCAAGCTAGAACCTAACCACATATAAATATTTTGTTGAATCAGACTACGCTATAATGCAAGATTCTTTTAGGGTCTCTTTCCTTTCTGCTGCCATTTCTTCATATGTTGTATTTTATAAATATGTGGGTTTGGCTAGATTTACGTTAAGCTAGAACCTAACCACATACAACTATTTTGTGGAATTAGACTACATCATAATTCAAAGTTCATTTCAGGCTCTCTTTCCTTTCTACTACCATTTCTTCATATGTTGTCTTTTAGAAATATGTGGGTTCTGCTAGCTTTACCATTAGGCCTGAAGGAACATTTTTTCTCCTCATTTGAATCGGATATTTGGGATACTACCTAGTCACATGACATCTGCTTTAAGGCACAATGAACAAGAGAAAAATAAATTCAAACAATTATATTTTAACATATCAGTGTTCATGGATTGAAAAGCATATCTTTTCCCCAGTATTAAACACTTTGAAAAGATAAAGAATGAGTCAGTTGCAGGAAAGAGTACTTCAAACTTTGAGGTAGTTAGTTATATCTACAAATGCGTTTGTGTGCGTTCACAATAAAAGTTATGATTTTACGGTATAATTGGTTGGGAACTTGCCGCTCTGTACACACAAAGGAAAACCAAGTAAAATGCAGTGGCGCACCTCCAAATATTGATAGTATTCCTACTTTTTCTTAATGTCCATAATCTGTATCCATATTATACCTTATTTCACCAAAGGAAAGATCACAGAAAAATATCTATGAATTTTATTAGTAATTGAATACATTAAATTATCATTAGCATCTTGATTTTAGACCACTCCCTCTCGTGATCTTTTATTCTGTCAAATGAAACAAATACTATCATCAACTACCAATCAAGAGAATAGTTATAGCTTGTCAGATGTAGGAAGCGCTTTCTGAATTCCGTTATAGCCCCGCCCACTAGACCTGCATTCATTAAAAGACAGTGAGAGTAAAAGAGAGAGGGAGAGAGAGAGAGGAAGAGATATAAGAGAGGAAAGAGAGAGATATAAGAGAGGAAAGAGACAGAGAAAAGAGAGGAAAGAGAGAGAGAAAAGAGATATAGAGAACAGAGAAAGAGAACAGAGAGAGAGAACAGAGAGAACAGAAAGAGAGAGAACAGAGAGAACAGAGAGAGAGAACAGAGAGAACAGAGAGAGAGAGAGAGAGAGGGAGAAGAGAGAGAGAGGAGAGAGGAAGAGAAGATAGAAAAAAGATATGGAGAGAGAGAAGAGAGAGAGAAAAGATAGAGATGAGACAGAGAGGAGAGAGAGACGAGACAGAGACGAGAGAGGAGAGAGAGAGAGAAGAGAGAGGAGAGAGAGAGAGAAGAGAAAGGAAAGAGAGAAAATAGATATAGAGAGCAGAGAGAGAATAGAGAAAGATAGAATAGAGAAAGAGAGAAAAGAGAAAGAGAGAAGAGAGAGAGAGAAGGGGGAGAGAGAAGAGAGAGAAGAAGAGAGAGAAGAAGAGAGAGAAGAAAGAGAAGAAGAGAGAGAAGAAAGAGAGAAGAGATAGATTTCTCAAGTTTCTCTCAAGAGAGAGAGGGAGAGAAGACAGGGAGAGAAGAGAGGGAGAGAAGAGAGAGAGAGAGAGAAGAGAGAGAGAGAGAGAAGAGAGAGAGAAGAGAGAGAGAGAGAGAAGAGAGAGAGAGAGAGAAGAGAGAGAGAAGAGAGAGAGAGAGAGAAGAGAGAGAGAGATAGAAGAGAGAGAGAGATAGAAGAGAGAGATAGAAGAGAGAGATAGAAGAGAGAGAGATAAGAGAGAGAAGAGAGATAAGAGAGACAAGATAGAGATAAGAGAGAGAAGAGAGAGATAAGAGAGAGAAGAGAGAGATGGATTTCTCAAGTTTCTTCCCTGATTTGACAAGCTGTATTTATCTAAATTTTATCTAAATGTCAATACGAAATATTAATTTTTTTAATTTGCACTACTAATAAATGCTAAAATTGTCAAAATTGTGTCCACGTTATTCGATATAACCTGCACCGACCAAAGTCATACAGAATATCTCCAAAGCATTTTTCTTAAGGAAGATTTGATGGAACCTCCTAAACTGACTTATCCAATAATTTGTCCGTTCAACTGATTTGGGGGCCTAAGATTTTTTAGTGTCTGTCGGTTGTAGATCAATATTCGTCGTGGTAACAGTCAGAAAATCAGGTATTTATCTGGCCTCGATTCAGTGATCTACACTATTTATGCAGACCAATTATCCACCATTGAAAAAAGTATCTCATAATTTCGGAATCTCGAGCTACGCCACTGGTGAAACCGTGAAATACTCCATGCATGGAGAGAAGTCCTAAGAGAGTGTTGTAATCTTGGCGGGCATTGTTCCCAGTTACAAACGCGTGAAATATACAGGGAACTTCGCTTTTAATATGTTGCACTGTCCAAGTTATATGCAACAATGAACTTAATACTTAATAGTAATAATGAAAATTTGAACCGGTTGGAAAAACTAAATTTTCGAAGAAATACGTTATTCAGATGAGAAATATAATATAAAATCATTCATGATATTGTTAGTTAAAATTCGAATTGTGTTTTCTGAAACACAAGTGTTCAAAATGTTTTGTGTAAAGTATAAACTTACCTGAACCCTAATCTGTTTAAAGAGCTCGCTTACCTGAAAAAAAAAACAATATATAAATATGTTTCTAGGATTTGGAAATTGTATAATTTGTTTTTTCACTGAATACATTTTTCATCGTTCCAGAATTCAAATACTGCATTTCCTCGAGAACATAACTCTGAAATAATTGCATATGTTTTGAAAACCAATACATGAAATGTGACGTACTCTATAATAATAATCATCTCAACAGTTTGAATGAAGGTAGGATTCAGAATTCACAATGTTTGAATAGACTTAATTTTTGGAGTAAGAAAGTAATTTATATGAAACAATCAGTTGGTTGAAACATATATATCTGTACTATCATCTTCATGGCTCTACTCAAACTGAACGTTTTATCTTCTTGTTTGTTTCTTTATACGGTTAGAACGGCTTAGTGGTGAAGGTATTTGTTCTCTCCTGTCTTCCGGATGGAGTTTCTCTAGTTTCATTGTTTTTAGGAAAGTGTATTGTATTGTGTAATTTGTTGAATGTTAGGTCTTGGTGTGTTTTGTTATTGTTGTATCCGATAGTTATGACCAGGTAGTTGAGTTTCGAGTCGTTTTCTTCCTCTACGCTGAAAATCAGTTTTTGATTTATTTTGTTAACTTCCTTTGTTATTTGTTATATTGAATTCTCAAAATAATTAAAAAACTGATTTTCAGCAAGATTTAATATCTTGAATGAAACCTCAAATGAATCCTCTATTGCCCTCATTATTAAAGTTATAATCGAAGGTTGAGTTACTGAGTTACATGATCAACACCTATGTGATTATTATCATCATTATTTTACCCATTATCCGAGGAGATGTCGTCAAACCCTTCGAATATATAAACAGTCATTCAACGCTCTAACGCCAATTTCCCGATAGCGAGGCGACCAATTCACGACATCAAAAAGCTATTAAACAACGATATTTGCACAACTTGCCAATTTATTACATGAAATAAAACCACATGTCTGCCGATTCAACTATTGATTAATGTTTATTCGATGTACTTGATGCGACATTAAAAAAATTACTACTAGCGCACCAAATGCCAATTAAACTATCTAGACCTTTGATCCGAGTCAATTGTTTTTGTTCAAACAATAATGATAAGGGATCCAGCGCAAGCCAGCTACATGGATTGCGTGTATGAAATGAAAGAATGAATAAACATATACGAATGGTTGCATATGTACAGTTTGGTAGTATCTCATTTGATTTCATTTCCTGGTCACCAATTGAAGGAGTTAACAGTGAACTTTGAACACACCCAGATGGTTTTTAAGAGCTTGTGACAATTTGGCCATGCATATTCGATGAATCACATAAGCAATGAGCATACTCAAAATATATAAAAATAAACTTTTACATGTGATTATGATTTTTTGAATATTTTTACTTATTCTTATGTGCGTTTTTTCCTACAAATATTTAGTTTACAAACATTCAAATTCGTTATTGCTTTTTATTTTTTATCATAATTTTTTATTACAAAATTAACTTTTCATAACCTTTTTATCGCGTAGGCGTTCTAAATATCTATCTGCTTGGATTCTTTTATGGTAATTCTCTTATTCAAATTTTTACTTATCATTTTTGTATTTTTTCATCACATATCATCTTCTCTCCACGACTTGGGATGTTTCGAGTAGGTACTCATTGTTAACACTAAGACAAGGGCCCAAGTGGTTGATCCTTTTTGACTATATTTATGACCCGACCATTGTCAGTGAGAAAGATACTTCGAACACATTTCTTAGGCGATGTATTCAGTCTATTCGGGGATTTCGGCCGGGAACTAATCCTAATTCTGATTCTTCTCGCCATGCCGTGATCTGCAGTTTTTTATACCTACCTAACGTTTCGTCGACTACTGCGGTAAGCATTATTAAAAGCGATGTGGTAACGGTTGCAACACCCGAGTTGATACTTCTGTTGTTTGGTTTCTCTTAATTGCATTACTTGACTTTCGTTCCACCTTGTCCCCTTGTAATAATTTCGTAACCACTTGGAAGCGATATGAAAACAATCGAACGATAAGAAACAAAAGAAACGCGATGATCGCCTTGCCATATTTCAATTCTTACCTCAATAATCAATTTGCCTCGATTTCTCCCAATGCAATAAACAGAGAGAAAGTCGTAGATTTTTATCAACGCGGACATTGTTTACATCGGTGTTATTTTCATAATAAGCGACTCGGCAAATCAAAACAGACATATTAAACTGGTCAACTGATATTAAATGCCGGTATGTTATTAAAATTCCCAGCTGTTACCGTTTATTAAAAAATCATTTGATTTCATTTGATATTACGGTAAAAATCTAACTGATCGATTTCTAAACGGTAAATAATATTTTATCGATATCAAAAATTATAAATAATATTTATTGTAATAAGTTTTTTGGTGGTATTTTTCATGGCGGATACAAAATTATTTCTCCGATCAGAAAGACCCATAGTTTGTTTGAAGAAAATGTTTTTTGTGTCAACAAATGAAGTTCTGTATGTGTCTATCTGTCCAACCCTCTGGTTTTGTTTGTCTGGTTTGTCTCTCTTCTCATGATTATATCGAAAGATACCGAACACTACTAACATATAAATTATTCTGGCAGAATCTTCCAGGATTGGCTCTCTCCAAGGCGTTTATTCATCCTTTGAAGCTTAATACCAAACAGTTGTTGGACTACCGTAGGGATGAACTACAATGGCTAACAGGCCTTCTTACAGGTCACTGTCATTTGAAACATAATAATAATAATAATTCTTTATTCTCCAGAAGGACAATACAAGTATTGTATAGGAGTAGTCGTTTATCTAAAATTAACAGAACATGATAACATTTAGTTGAATTGTATATAACAAAACATTAAATTTGCAGGTATTATAGTCGTTCATCTATAGTATAGAATAATTGTGTAACACATATATGCATATACAGACATATATACATGTATACGCACATATACATATATTCACCCAAATACACAAATAACAGACAAATCATAAAGGATTTACAAATACTTATTATATAGTGCCTGATCGACTTCATAATAGCATCTTTCAATTAAAAAATGTTCAAGACATTTTTTAAAACATGTTAAGGTTCGACTCTCTCTTACATAGTCTGGTAATTCATCAAATAATAATAATAAGGACCTAGTGCGAGTTGCGGTGGAGGGTCGAATAGATCCACTCACTTTAGACCTAACCTAACTAATATAGAAATTATCAGATATTGAGTGAAATTTCACAATATAGATTGTATGTTAGTTACTATATGACTATTTCTCAATACTGAGATAGATCGTATATAAGTTCAATATTGACATCGTCTACACCCTGACATAGTGTAGTGATGAGAAAATATAAATTTGACTCTTCTCATTCCACAATTTTCAAAGTTTTTGCTGAGAAGACTATGCAAAATAATAGAAAACGAAGAAATTCCTTCAATACAGAGAAACTTAGTTGAATATTCAGAAGGTAATTAAACGAGAGGTCAACTAGTTAGCATATCAAAACGTTTTGCGTTAAAGACAGGATATATACGTCATTGTGCTCTTTATAGAATTTTTTCCGAATAATCCTTATCAAACTCGAGTTTTGCAATGCTTCACACAACAAAGCAACAATCATCTTCTCGAATTGTGATATATATATATCAAATTAATCTGATACTAATACCTTGTTTGTTGTATACATATGAAGATAATAGCCGAACTTGGAACGACTACCTACACGAAGTGATATAGTCATCAAAATAAATTTAATAATGATAAAGGAGTTTATAAGACAACACACAGAGATATTATATTTATTTAACCCATGACTTTGTGAAATGGATGCGTTTAAAAATATTGTAAGATTTATGTAACTGAATTGAAGAAAAAATATGTATATATCCATCACAAGTAGACACGCACAACAAAAAATAAAAATTGAACGTTGAATAATTCAATAAAAGAGTCTGTTATCAAAATATAACCACACTCTATATTTCTTTCAGAACATTTGTGAATTTGCAAATATATTTTTTCTATATCATAAACGAACATTTTTGTTTCTCCGCCTCAAAGAATGCCTTCATAAAAGGTCACAAAATATTGATTTAGAGTAAGATCTGAATATTTATAATTTTTCTGATAATTGTTGAAGTCAGCAGATGTTTTGCTGACGGTGTTTTCAAAATTTTAAGTCAAATTAAATCGAATTGCTGAAAGTAGTTACGGAAATGCTGATAACAACCTTATTGCCTCAATTCATGTGCGCTGCCCTTTATTCGCCTATCGAGGGATTATGAATATCGTCGTGATATTTCCCTTTGAATGGCCGCCGCTTGAGAGTACTAGCACAGCTTAGACTTAAATGACGAACTTCCTGTCCGGAAATTAGACCCATAACCATTATCGTACCGAGTGATTCACTAGGATCAATTTATAGAGAACGATAGCCTAATTTGGGTCGTAGGAACAACGAATTTCCTATTCGATTAGTTTGGAACGGGCGTGTTTCTAATTTTACTTTTGTTGTTTTAATTGTGGATATTTGGACACTCATTCGGATTACCAGTCAACGGAATTTTCTGTACTACATTGATATTCTAGAAAAAGTTTTATTGCTCGAACGTAATTTATATAAGTTATTTATTTGTTTTTTGGGTATCTCAAACAACGTAAATAATGTCAAAAGAAATTGTCAGAAAATCTGTACAAGGGTTGAAAGAATAAACTTCTGATTCACCACGTTTCCTTTAATGAGGAATATAACACAAAGTAGTAATAAGTACAACTTTTTTTGAACAAAGATATAAAGACAAATAATAATAATAATAATATTTATTTCACTTGTTGAACAGTATGAAAGCATTACTTTAAACATTTACATACAGTAACCAGGAAGACGTCTATGTATAACTAAGAACAAACATATATATGAAACAACAAAACATGACAGATACTAAACTGGACATATAAAAGTAAAAAACAGTGAAGCAATTTCTTCAAATGACATATTTTTCAATTGTCTTTTGAATGTGCAGATATTCATTGAGTCCTTGATAGAAACATCTAGCTTGTTATATAGTTTGGGTTCAAGGTATAGGTGATTCTTCTGATAGAGAGAGGTTGTTGAGGATTCGCTATCAGCAATCTTCTAGCTCTAGTTGCGTATGGGTGGTCTTGTTGATTGCGCTAAATTTTTCTCTATTCTTATAAACGTAGAGACACATATACCAGCAACTGTGAGTATTTTCAGCTCTTTGAATGATCTTCTGTATGAGTGTCGCCATCCTAAACTAGCAATTATTCTGAATGCGCGCTTTGGTAAAATAAATACTCTTTCAGCAGAGGAGCTCATACTCCAATTCAAAATTCCATAGCGCAAGTGACAGCCAATAGTTGCATAATACAGTTTTAGGAAAACCTCTCTTCCACAATGATTCGACATAAATCTCGGTGCATAACAGTTCTTTCGTAGTTTATCACATAGTGAATCTATATGAGGACTCCAATTGAGCTTATGATCTAGAATTAGACCTAGCATTTTTGTTTCTGTGTTGGATGTCACCTCTAGTTGGCTATATTTTGAAAGTTTCGGTGATGTTTTGCATTGAGAATTTTACTAATGCGTGTTGCTGATATTTAGTGCTAAATGATTTTTATCAGCCCATTTCATTATTTTCTCATATATGGATTCTGTTGTTTCTGTAAATGCTAATGTATTATGATGACCAGAACATTTGTATCGTCTGTATATGCAACTATATGTACCTTTGGAAGACTATTCAGGTATTGTATCAAGTCTTTCGCATAAATAAGAAAAAGCAGTGGTCCGTGTATAGACCCCTGTGGAACTCCTGGCTTGCAGGCCAAAGACTGGCTGTGAGCACCTTGGAATATCACTGTTTTTAACATGTTCTCTAGATAGGACCTCATCCAATCTTGGGCAACTCCACGAACCCCATAGCGATGCATTTTCTGGATCAGTACATAGTGATCAACACAGTCAAATGCTCGAATGAACAAACCACAAATTTATAGTTTGTTATTCAAGGCTGTTACATATACTACTGAAGATGTGTGTCGCAGTAGCAGGCGAAACGTTTGACACTACCATTTCTTACATTTTGGAACCAAAATTTGGTAATTTTCTTAGTCCCAAATTTATCAAATAATCCTCACTTCAAAAAGTTTCATTCTCCGCTACAATTTTTCCATCCTCATAATTTGTTTCTCTAGAAATATTACTTTTTGAAGAGTTACCCAAAACAGTTGGCAAATATAATTATATTTCGAAGTATTTCTATTCTTAAATATTTAAAACACTTCACACTTCTCTAGTTGCAGATCCACAAACATAAAAATAATATAGTGTGTAAAAGCCAAATGAAATAAATTCATTATTTCGTTCACGGTATATATTTTAACATAATCCCGAAACACGTCGAATGACGGGTACAGCCCCCAATTTTTTAAATGGGAAGTATAGGCTTGTTATATATCGTTTGAAAGGTCTCTTCATTCTCCCTTCAAAAACGACAACAGGACACATCTGTATTATCCAGTGAACTCACAAAAAAGATTACTACGAAAAAAAATTCAAGGTGGATGCTCCGAAAATATAGCAAATAATTCGATATATGTATTTGACGGAATATATCGAGTCATCAACAATAAACCAAACAACTGAAAATCGGTCAATGCACCTAAATCATTCCTTTGCCATTTCTATCAATGAATTCCAAATATCCGTTCGGCAAAGTCAATGGGGGTCAAGACCGGTCGAAAGGTGGACGCCCCATCGCACCACCCGTCACGTACCTATGCGGTAGCGGTGCCTCCCCCACTCCCCATCACAATTATATTTAATTGAAAGAACCACCTTGACTGCGCCCATTAACACATAAACATTAATTAATAATAACAATTCTGAATTGAAGAAGTCAGCAATTGCGAGTTCATTAAGGCGATGCGGTCGTAGAATTTCTGTATGTCAGTTAGTTAGCTTCTGATGCTATATTAGTAATGATGAGTTTAATCAAAGGATCGAGCCACACAGCGTTTCAACCGGCTACCCAGAAAGATCAGAGTCGCTGTGAATTAATTTAATTTATCCGTATTGCTAATTGCATTATGAATATGTGAGAAAGTTACGGACCTACAGGAGTATACAGTACTTCAGAAAGTAAAAGACCGAGTTTCAATATCGTTGAAAAAAATATTTCAAAACAATTTTCGAACGGGACGTTTTTTATTTTCGAATTATCATTATCATTATCATTATCATTCTTGACGGTGAGATATTAGGTATCTTGCTAACTTCACCGCAACACTTTTGAAGTATCAAGAAGTCGAAAGTATTTTTTGTTGGTGCTAAAAACGGTAGTTTTGTTTATTGCAACATCCCTACCTATGTCCCGCCTAATTGGCATATATTTTCTGCCTGCATTTATGAAACTGACAGGGGGCTGTTACAATACTTATTTGCTATTTCGCGTTGAGAATGATTATGGACTGTGGACTCCACTGATGATGTCTGCCGGAGTAGCAGACGAAACGTTTGATACTTCCGATTCCATTCGACCACGACCTAACCAGCAAGGACTTTATCTTTAATCTTCTTCAGCCATGGAATTACAATGTGTTGGGAACTTGATGTCGGCAAAGCGTTAAATATTTTCACATATTCATTTTTCAGTATATGTAGATAACTTCTTCAACAATCCACACTTTACCGTCCAACGAACCTTATAATAAACAATCCGTTATTTCCCGTACCAGCAACAATGTAAAACGCAAGACTCCTGTAAGTGGTCTTGTAATAAGACCTCGCAGAACCCCGTCATTTTCCGAGATTATATACAAATTTCTATTAGATATGCGCAATTAGAAAACCGACCCTCTAATAACAGACAGGTACATTCTACTCCATCAAGATTAGATATTCGCGTATAAATTAACTATAACTATCAGGACGATTTATAAGGATGCAGATCGTATCGAACGCAAATAAATCGCGGCAAAAACCGTCTTTAATGCCTGCGAAATTGCCACTTTCCAGTGCATACAATTAAGAATGGAGCGCTTACCTTTGTATGGAAGAACCGGGGATAGGAAAAAACATGGTCTAGGTGCATAAAGATGAGAGAAAAATACAAATTGCTGCAACGCTTCACCTTAAAAACACCTGCACCTGGTATCCGGTAATTTTATTTTCAAATTCAATTTGAAAGTCTTCGTAAAGCTATGATAATGTGTTAACTTTTTATGGAAACATAACCCATTTATTTCTGAAAGATTTTATTAGTCTTATATATAGGCTGATAATTATTTTTTCCAAAAATTATTCTATTTCATTTTTGTTTTTTATACAATGGTCAATAAATATTATTGTTCAGCAAAATTTAACGACGAATGAACATATTTACTATTCTTTATTGTTCAGACGAAAAACTGTTCAGACGAAAAACATATTTAGGTTCAAAGAGAGTTCTGCAAAAAAAACGCCGAATATAGTTTTCACTATACTTAATCGAAATAATCGAAAGCTAATTTCTAATCGATTTTTTACTGAAAACCAAAGTTCAAGCCTTGTCTTTATTAGGAAATAATTTGTTAAATTTGGGACTAATAAAAATAACAAATTTCAGTTCCATAACCCAAAATTCCATATTGGTTCATCCAGTTTGATGAATAATCATCCAGTGCCACTATTTTTCACTATCATTTGATTTATTTATTTTCCACTATATTTTACTCTCAACCTTTCACGTGTAACAAACACAAAAAACCCTTAAGGATGTACCGTCATAATAGGATTAAATTTTGATGTTGTTGAAAATTTCCGTAATATTTTTCTTGGTTATAAGAAAAATGCTTTAATCGAAATCAAATCGAAAATGAAAATTTCCAATAAGAGACGGTACAATGAATGACATATCAAAACTGTTGTTTATGACCTTTCAGAATTATTATTCACGAACCAAACAATGTTGATCAAAGTCGGCGCAGATTTATATTTGTTGACATATGCAATTACCCGCAATTTCAACACTTCAATCACACTTTCGAAATTTGTTTAAATTATTTCTACTATACAAAAACGTTTGAAAATTTCCGATCAGCCTTGTTTGGCGTTGACCTCGTGAACCCGATATTTCCCGACAAAGAGTCTACCGAAGTAATTGCGAAAAATGTTTATCATACGACTGATAACGACATTTTTCATTTAAACTCGGTTTATTGCATTTTAATAACCGCGCATACCAGACCATTGGTCTCCGATAGGATATCAACAAACAAAACAGCAAGTTCGGCGATAAGAAAATTTCCAAATCACCTTGGGATTTCAAACAAGTATTTCCATAAATTAACATATACTTAAAAATTTACATATGTCATCTATCTTTGATTAATTCAATGGTAGTGTCAAACGTTTCTTTTGCCACTGCGGCAGACATCTCCAGTGCATTTACTGTGAGAACTAAGATATGTCGAAGTCCCGGCAACGACTGACGGGAGCTATTTAAACCACCAGAGGGCGTTGAGGGTGAAGCGTTCATGAAAATATCACTCCTGTATGGCCCGAATGTGTGGCTAGGTATATTGTTCTAACTGTTCCACACATAGATGTGCTGCTCGACTCAGCACCAGCAGAAATTCTCCAAGTCCAACTTAGGAACTGTGGAATCCTTCATATAAAACTAGGTTGGGTTAGGTGAGGTCCAAAGTGTGTCTCCATTGCAACCCGCAAGGGTGTATTGTGGCTCACACATATTCACACACGATCAAATAAACCCAGCTTCTCAACGAAGCCGATTAGTTTGTATGGTGAGTGGTCCTTCAGGTCAGATGGTAAGAGATTTGATCCCCAGCGGGGCAGGTTCTGCTGTTCCTTCATTTTCCAAAAAGAGGCGACAGACACACACACACTGTCTTCCGACAGTCCGAGTATCTTCATATGATGATTCAAATGACAGTGACATGTAAGAAGGCCTCTTAGACATCGTAGTTCATCCCTACTGTAGTCCAGCAACTGTTTGGTATCAAGCTTCGAAGGGTGAATAAACGCCTTGGAAGTTCATAAATCTTCTTGCCATCCAAGTGTTCCATCTTTGTTTGGCAAAGCCTAAAGCGATGCCAATGACAGGTTCTTGTCCGACGAAGCTGCTTGCAGCACTCTCCTTTGTAAGGGAGTCAGCAGCCTTATTGCCTTCCAGGCCAGTATGGCCAGGAATCGAGACCAGAGACAATCTGTTGAGTCTTCCTATCGAAAAGATTGCTTTTTAGCAATTTGCTACAAGTTTAGACGTTGCTTGGTAGGAGCCAAGAGCTTCCAACGCCGCTTGACTGTCCGAGAATATTTTTATTGTCTTATGTATGAGGTTGGATTCTTCCAATCTCACGGCACACAATTGAATAGCGTAAATTTCCGCTTGAAATACAGTCGCATATAACCTAACTAAGGCAACAATCCAACTGTTTAGGTTTTTCTAAATAAAGCAGATCTCACAAAATTTGTTCGTTCACGAATGAGCAATTTCTGTCGTGATCAAACATTGCAGAGATTAAATTCTGCCTGTTGTTTAGTTAGTTAGTTATTATTATAAACACCTCGTTTATTTGTTCTGCTCCACTGGAAAAATCACCACCATTCTTTTGGAGAATCGAAGAATAGTTTACGTTGAATGCTGTACAACATTTTCTTTACTTGTGATGCACTTTTTGGAACCTTTGGTGGAACATTTTGTTTGCCAAAAGTCTCTGATAAATTAGGAAAAACTACCTGAAACAAATCAAGCCAACAATTGATTACTTGAATATCAATCTCATAAAGTATGCTCTCCTGATGATGGAACTTTTTTGTTTCCCTATACCAAACAAAAAATGCGTGGGCAGCAATCTTCATCACATCAAAAAGCTACTGAAACCTCTCAGAAAATGGTTTTGTTATTTCTATTTCAGAAGTGTTTCGCACTTTTTGTACAAGGTTACAAGAATTGTTTTTCACCGGCTATTGGTAACTTAATATCTTGTTATTATGTATTAGAATATTTTAAACATATTCCTCATGCTTATCAGTCATGTAGTATTGGAAAACAACAGAGGGATATGGCCAGAGACAACAGAGAAGCATAAATTACTAGGAAAAAATCTGCAGCTTGTAACTCCCTGCTACTTGATGGAAACTTGAAGTCCCTTCATATTATCATAGCAATCTCAAAGAACTATACACTTCACTTCTCTTGCTTTTACTTTGTTTAAATAATTTTGAAACACAGACTGATAGCAGATACTTTTCATGTTAGGAACACGTTTTACTTTCATTGAATTTCATTCACATTCACCTCGTTTACAAATAAGAATGAGAACTGGTAATTTTGTGTAAAACCATCAACTTTACATCGATATCATATCAACCCTAATCCAGTATTAGATTTTTTTCAATCTGGTTACATACTTAATCGAGATAACAACACCAGCTTAAGATAATAGAAGTTCAATGAATCGTTGATGATATCGGGCCTAAGGTTGAAAAAATACAATTACAGAAAATACCATATGTAGAAATTTGTCTGAAAAACTTGGAATGTTTCTTAATAACTAAAATATTAAAGTGACCTTTTCAAATGAAAATACAGATAGAAAGTATTTTTTTTTCGAAACAAAAAAGATACCAACAAAATGTACAAATTGAACTGTGAAAGCTGTCTCAAACGCGAGTTTCACACGAGGAATTCTTAAGAAACTGAATATCAAAAACCCCCACATCCCTTGTTGAACATGAAAGAGAACATGACACTTTGTTGAATTTGAACATCCGACTATTCTAGATGTTGAACCATATTTATCCAAGAGACTTTTGAGCGAAATGATACATACGAGTATTCTCAAACACGATAGCGTTAACACTAGAAAAGATGTCAATGACTTTAATACGGTATATTTCAATTCAATCAGTAAAATACCTAAATAATTTCCCTTTTTACATTCTCATTTGTTCTGTCTTTGATAAAGACAGACACCACCATTTCAGTAACACAGATAAAGTCATTCATTTGATTCAGGTCTTTGTGTAGTGTTAGGAATCACACGTAAAAAGGTAAGACCTCGTTGGTCCTTAGCTCGCACAAGTTTCTACTTTTGTGGCAGCTGGTTAACGGAATTTTTTTTTATAGATTATAAATAGTTTTGTCTCAAAATTTTTTATTATTTTGGTGTCTGATGTTATTGAGATAGTTCTATTTTCAACACGAAGACACTTCTTTTCGGAGAGTAATTTATTTAAGGATTCACGGTTCCTCGTAACATTGAAATGATATGTTTGCGAAAAGTCATTGTCACAGAGCCCGGAAGAAAAATTCCTTCAAATTTTTTTTTTAAATTGATCCTGCAGTGATAAGTGGAAAATATTCGTGTTCAGAATGAAGCCGAATTTATACTTCTACTGACCCGATCGCTTCTATAAAAGCCGAAAACAATCAAAATATTCGCCGTCCGGGGGAGTTGGAATCCACATAAAGACCTCACCTTGTACATAAAACCAATAACCCCGTTCTCTAACCATAACAAAATCGGCAGTCGTTTCTTCCCACACATATATAAAATTCATTTTAACGATGCAGCCCAAAGGAAGTAATTTTCCAGCCAAAAAGGCATTCATTCGAACACCATCAGCATCGGAATCAGTCTTGCAAATCAACAAAACAAGAAGATAAATCAGTGAAGAATCCGTCGAGCAGGACGACAAACAGTTTCAGGTAACTTCAACGCTTAATTTTAGCGATGAAAATTGTACCAATTCTAATTCTAATTCTGAATTGTATTATAATGCATGTTATCCGAGTATCGGAATTCTTTATTTTGTATGTCGCCTATATCGTTTGACATTGTCGATCGATATAGTGTAGACGCCCCTTTAGAGAAGTTGCTGAAGACGTCGGCATATCGGTTGGCTCATACCATGCAATTTTTTCGAAAACTTTGGGCATGAAACGTGTTGCAGCGAAGTTCCTTTCAAAATTGCAAAATTTAAACCAAAAAACCGTCAACGGCTATCAAGATTTGCTTGAAAAGGTCATAACTGATGACGATTCATGAGTATATGGTTATGACATCGAAACACTGTCTGTAATCATGCCCCAGCCACCGTATTCACCAGATTTGCTCTGAATAAAGTGTTACTTGAAAAAACAGTATGATATATCAACTATTACTGTCTTTATATCTAAAAATTATTTATTCAAGGTTTTCAGCTCATATTTAGTTTTTACTCATTCTTACCCTGCTATGTTCTTGAACTTGCTTGCTTTGAGATTTTTCTGGTCCTTTTATTTAAATCGTGAATCACATTTGTCTTTCTTTAAACATAATCCACGACATATTCAACGTTTTGATAACTATTCCTTTAACTTCTGTTCCCATTACAACACTATTCCTTATTCTGTCTTTTTACCTATATTTTTGAATTTTTGAAAGTGTGACATTTTCTTAATTTAGTTTCACAAAACTTTTCAAAACGCCTTTGTAAAATATGTGATTGAATACGTCGATATTTAATGAAAATCCATAACGTATTCAGCGCGATACTTCGTTATGAGACTTCCACCGAACAATTTACAAAAGCGCAACACGTGTTTCACCATACGACAGCTTCTTCAGGCCTGTTCATATCGTTAAGAAAACTATTGCATAATGAAACACTTGTTGCAGAGTCGTAGACTGTTGAGTAATAGTCTTACAATAAAGTGTTATTTGAATGCATTTGTCCATTACAAATTTTTGTGCGGTTTTCCAATTTTACCTTTTCGAGCCTTGATGGTACTTAAACACGATGTACCTTTTTCGTTGGTTTTACATTTTCTGATTTCTAAAAATTATACTTTAGTACTAGCTGGTTAAACATTTCAAAAAATCTACTAGTCATATACTGGAAAATAAAAATAACCACCGTCGGCGTCGTGTTGAATTATTACCTAATTAACCCATTAATTGTGTTGTTCATTTCATAAATGAAAAATCCGATGATCCACTTGAGTATTTTTTCGTAAATAAGTTTGCATCTCAAAACGCCCTAGTTATCAGCACATCATCATAGAATACTCTGTGTCGCTTCATCTAGTGAGAATTTTATCCGAAACTACGCAACCTCTCATTCAAGTCGACTACAAAGATCTAGTTTCGATTCGTCGCCGTCGCAATACAAAAATGGGACACAGCCGCCTTTTCCCATGCCGTGTCGGTCCGGCGATACTTGACCGTCTGACCGAGGTACAGATTACACACACTGATCGATTCATAACTGTTTCTTCGGAATTTTCGTGAATGAGTGAAGTCTCTCTCTTGATACGTACAACACTGATGGCGTATGATGGAATGATTCATAGTAGCAACAAGAGTCGCGAACAGCACGAAGTTTTTTATGAAAGATAAATATCCGGCTCGAAAGACCAAATATGAAGTGCAAATATCCAGGTTGTGATATTTTGCTTTGTTATTGTCAGAATGATGAGTGTGGATTAGATATGTGAGTAATACATGGGTGTTACTCTTAGAATTTTTAATTTCTTCCTCAATTTAAATTGATTAACATAATATAATCAATAATTAACGATTATCATTTTGTTTAAATCACAACAATTATTTTGGTTCCATCGACACTACCCAATTTTTGTTGTAGCTTCCCAAGAACTTTTCAATATTTTCTAAGGTCATTATTGTCTATGTTGCAAAGACTGTTTTCCTTATTGATTCACATCTGTCTCATCGGAAAATTTCATACATAACTGATGGTATGACGGAATGATTCATAGTATCAACAAAATCCCGAATAGCACGTACTCAAAGAATTCAAATATCCGGCTCGAAATACCAAACTGTAAAAATATTCAGAACGTAATATTTTGCTCTGATATTGGCAGAATGACGAGTATGGAATATGAGTAATATTTAGGTATTTAATGAAACATGAAAAATTACGAATGATAAAATTGTTATTATCCTTTTTTGAATTTGATATTCATTAAATCGTTTTTAAAATAGATGTTCTGATTATGAATATTATATCCAAGTACGTCACTTTCATTTTGTATGAAGTATTTTTTTACATTTTCTGAATTCATCGTTCGCTGTGTGTGGTTTTCAGTTATGACACATTTGTAGCAATAGTAACAGATCCCTAGGCGGGTTGGCTGTCCTTGTTCATCTTTCACTACCTGAACCCCTGTACATGCTGTACAGAGCATTGGCTTGGGATGTGGGGGTTGAGCAATCAGGCCATCGGATGCCTGCTTCCACTTAGCCCCGCTGGATAAGGGAATGACAGAATCACTTCTGGTTCTGTTATTCTCTAACTGAATGCCATCCCAACGATGGCTTAATCCTAAGGTGTGTGCATCCGTGCCGAGCGTATGAATGACACTGAGCCTATCAGCTGCCTCTACGAAACCGATACCGGGTGCCTTCTCTTCGTAGCATCGCCTTGTCACGGTAATGCGTGGCTCTGCCGTGATTGACCTTCTTTCCCTAGCTACTCGTGGGACTTTTATGGACAGAGTGAACTTAAAAATTATTTCTGCCGCTGAGTCTACAGAGGAGATGGATGTCGAGCTTACGACTCCAACTGACCTCTCTGTAAATTTAGATCAGGAGCGAGAGCTTCTCAACTCTCCAACTCCTGATCCAATAACTGAACCTAAAAAACAAGGTTTGGTGGTGCAGCCAGGAAACGATTGAGTCGTCTCCTCAAGAGCGGGGTACCTTATGAAACGGCCTTGCACCGGCCTTGCGGCGTATGCAGTATCTGTCTCAGGTGGAGGAACAAACCCCCCATGAGCAGGTTAGCAAACGTTTGCGCTCAAATGATGATTCACCAAAACCAGAGGCGAAAAAGCCCTGCACGGTTAAATCTGAGGCATCGTCAGGTGTAGCTGAAGGTGGGAATCTTGACTATCAGACTACCTCATTTTCGATGAAACAGCAGGGGTGGTATACAGTGTGTCCAAGATAAGGATCCTAAGCATGGGAATCTCAGTACCTGTTGGAGATACAGCTTAGGTTAAATTAGGAAAAAGTTATTGAAAACGAAACGTCGGATATAAAAACTAAAAATACCATCGTGTAGTACCTTGAAAGTGTCAATGAAAAAGTGTTATTCGTTTTTTGATATCTTCTCAAATAAAGTCAGAAAAAAATAAAATTGATATTGTCAAATTCTCGTTTTTCCCAAATATCTCAGCAGGCCATGAAAATTCTTCAAGTTTCTAAACGGCATGTAAATAAGCTTTAAAGAACACAACTTTTCCCTAATTCAACCTAAGCTGTATCTCCAACAGGTACTGAGATTCCCATGCTTAGGATCCTTATCTTGGATACACTGTATACTTTGTGTCTGCCCCGCTGGGGACCGAATCAGGTTTTTAGAGTTCGGCAGAGCCGTACTCTCACCATCTCACCTGAAAGACCACTCACCATACAAAATAATCGGCTTCGTTAAGAAGCTGTGTTTATTTGGTCGAGTGTGAATAAGTGGGAGCCACAATAAACCATTGCACTCACTTTGGACCTAACCATACCTAACAGATCCCTATATTCTGAAAAAGATGAACATATCTTCCGAAGTGCTTCCACAGCAAATGAATATCAAATTTGATAAACTCTCACGTGACCATTTTCAGGTAAACTATCCCGTCAGTGTCATATCTAAAAATGTACACGAGTCGCCTGAAATGACATCATAACCTTCAATATTCAACAATCGTTATCAGTAAAAAATGCCGATGCGGTGATATAACCGTACCGAATACCAAACTGATTAACGCAGATTGCGAGATTATGCTCATTTAGAGCATAAGCAAGACAGAGGTACACAGTGAGAAATTGCATTATTGTCGATTCCCATGTTCGAGTTATTGTTGTTGCTAACAATTACTCATTTATGTTAATTCAGTTTTTCACCTGGTTTTGATTCGACCGCGCACTTCCAGGATATAATAGATTACTGTGGAATTTCTTTATAACGTTGCTCTAGGAAGCGATCAGAAGATGTAATTTTAAGATGGTTAAGCATATTCGATGTGCTTTGTAGGAAAGTCGACGTTATCGACTTCTATGAAAAGACAATATTATCACATTCAGTCTACCCTACCTGAATATACTTTTTCGAGAGACGAAATCTACAAATTATATTACATGCCGACGGATTGATACGATTTCTTCGTTTATTGAATCTCGCAACAAACGCAAATTAAGAATAAACGAAAGTAATGTGTACGCAAAGATATAGAATTGGATTGGGAATAATTCTTTTCCGGTCTTGATCTTGATCTTGAGAATATCACCAAGTCTTCAATAACTCCAGCGCATAGTTCAACAGCAACTACAGTTACTGAAAAAATATTTTTATTTCCTGGACAATTTCCACCTCATACAACATTTGACATTCAGGAAACTTCTCCGCCCACTTTCCACACGGTACAATCAACAATATCAGTTATTAAATATTACTGGAGTTTTTTCCCAACACCAAACCGTTATTTTAACACCTTGACACGTGTTTCGATCACCAAGTGATCATCTTTAAGAGGAAGATCAAACAGTGCATCACAAATATTATCTTCATTCATCGATATGCAAAGTGAGCTTTTTTTCTTGTTGGAAGACTGATCGAGTTCAACCAATTCCCAGGAAAACCAAGAAAAATCTTTAGACTTTAGACCAGTTGCTTCACTATGATTGATATCAAAAATGACGAAGAAAACTGTAAAGCAACTCTTTCTTGAATAGTTGGAATGCTTCAGCATCTCAATCACCAATGATGTTTCCAGAAGCTAAGATCAACAGGCGACTTTCTTTCAATCATCACCAACTTTGGAATAAACAATCGAACATCACGGCGAGTATCTGGTTATTGCGTTTGATATTTCCAATACCTTTGACCATGTCTGGCGTAAGGCTTCAGTGATTAAACTTCGATTATACATATCTTCAGATCGTCTTTATTCATAGCTCTCCAGCTTTCTCGAAGAAGATTGGTTGCAAGCAGCCACTGATGATTATCTCTTTTGCTGACGAAATAAACTAGAACTAAACTGTTGGACGTAAATGATGCCTCCTCATGAGATGTAGGTATCCGTGCCGATAGGATGTATGACTATCTGTGCCGATAGGATGTATGACTCTGGGGCCCTCTACGTATCATTAACGGAACCTTTAGAGATACCAGGCGAACCTAATCACGGTAATGCAGAGCTCTGCTGTGATGGACCTTCTACCCCTAGCTACTCGTGAGACCCTTTATGAACCATGAAGTACCCAAAGACCCCTACCCTGAGTCTACCAGGAAGTTGGACATCTAAACGACCCCAAGTCTCCATGTAACATCGGATCAAAAGCCAAAGCTATCCAGTTCTTAAACTCTTGAACCTGTAAATAAACCTAGGGGCACAGGGTGATCAGTGATCGCCTCCTCAAAAGCAAGATATATATGAATCTGCCTTGCACCAATTTCTTGAGATGCAGGATCTGCATCAGGAGAGGAAACAACACGCTCAAACGATGAGTCCGCGAAAAAAGTTGGGAAACTTGCACCTTGAACATAAGACAACTTCACTAATGGCCAATCAACTGTAATGTATTCAGAGCCGCACATTTCAACCCAGATGGCTACAGGTTTCCTAAGAATATCAGAAGAGGATCTCCTGATTGAATGGTGCAATTAGTACCCTGCAGCCATAGGACTTTTTGCCGAAAAGCATCACTTCCCGAACCATATTTTAATGCTGTTCACCTACCTGACGAAGGTAGTCACAAACTGACCCCCAATCAGGTCCTCACAAGTTTGAGGAAAACTTGTGCCTGTCAACTTCGACGAAAGGTTATTCTTCACAAATAAATTCAGGCTCTGATAGTAGAGCACATACTCTGCCGGTACCCAGCAGGAAAGGCCCAGAGTATGTGCTCTACTATTTTCGTTTGAAGTTCTGGTGTTTGAATAACTGTGAGCTACAATAAACCTTCGCGTGTTGCAGTGGAGGGTCGAATACAGAAATGTTTACAGTTCTTGATGTTTCTAGGATCTTTCCAACTTTCAATGACCTCTTCTCATCAACAGTTTGGTGAGAAGAGATTGCACGCCTCTTGAAAATATGTTTTTTTGAATGCGTTTAACAAAAACTAATATGGAAGTGAACAATCCCTTCTGCACATTCAGTTAACAGATATTTGTGATCAGAGCAAGATAAATATTCGAATATCACCCGTACGACCAAATCGACAGGTGCAGCAAATCATACGAAAGTGTTACACCACGACAAGTATGCACTATTATAATTACCCTGCAAAGAATGGCGGAGGTGAAAATCAAGCTTATAAAACGGGCACGGCTATTTCGAACATCGCATAAATAAAGATCGAATACCGGCCGGTAAGATACCTAACGAGCTGATAAACTTTTTTTGGTCCTACGAACCGGATCCGTTCGCGCCGAATGACATTTTTTTGACGCGTGGCTTTTGTTGAGAACGTGTCGGCGAATGTAAGGCGTTTTCGATAAGGCACTTACAAGAAAATTCACTAAAAACTTCAAGACAGACAAATGGTACTTTATAGCGAACGAGAATAGGCTGGGTATGGTTGATACACGGTTAAAACATTGCTATCAATGTCACGATTTACAAGTTTTTTTAAGGAGATCGTGCTACTTAACGTCTAGAAAGTAGTAATTGGAGGTCTGTTATCAAAATACTTTCATTTTCAACTTGTTTCCAATTTGCTTAGATCAAATCTTTATCATAGTTGGTCAGTAAACTTTTTCGACAATTTTTCAGACTAAATATTTTTTAATCGAATTTGAGCATTGAATATCAAGTGAACCCATAGCCACCAATGATGCAACTTTAGGGCAACGAAGGAGTGGAGGCCCCTAATTTTATTAATTACTAGCGACTCGTCCCGGCTCCGCACGGGTGCAATGCTGATACTAAATATAAATTCACCCACTGGAAATTCAAGGGCATGGAGAAACAGTGTTGAAAAGATAATTTTGTTTTATAGACGCGCCTTTTTCTCCCGCGGCTGGCGCCCCAGTTGAAACATTTAAAAATCCTTTCTTATTGCACATTTACAATATAACACGAACCTACATACAAAATTTCAGGCTCCAAAAATATAGCGGTACGGAGAAACGGGTAATTTTCATACGTAAATGAGCCCCTTTCACCCCCACGAGGTGCTCCCCAGTTGGAATATTTGAAAATATTTTCTTAGTGCGCATCTAATACCTAAGAAGCACCTACATACCAAATTTCAGCTTCCTAGGAGTTACCAGTATACAATTGATGAATTTCAAGTGAGTATAGATTTTCCAAAAAAAAGGAAATATTTTTTGGCAAGTCTTTCAAATATTTCTAATAAAATTATTTAACAAAAAATGTAGTGATTTGTTAAATTCAAATAAATACAGTTTATTGAAAACTAAACTACAGCGTTAACTATGGGACTTTGCAAGCTATTTTCGACGAGGAGTCGTTAATGATTTCGCTGAAATCTAGCTTCTGGAGCTGCAGGATGACCTGCAGGGTCAACCGTTTTTCGGATTTATTTTTTTACTTATTTCATTCCTTTCAACTTACACATTGAAAAAAGTATTGCCTCTGAAATGCTTTTTCAAACTGAAAATTGATAATGAATGGAAACTGGCAATCAGGGCTTTCTAATAATGCCGATAACAATTTTAGTATGTTTGTGCAAGTATTCTTAGTAAAAAAACAAAAAAAAAATTTGGAAGGAGAAACGTAAAAGTTGCTGACCCGTCAAAATTTGCATATTTTTTTCATCTTTATTGGGGGGGGGGGGCTTCTCCTGTGGACGCCCCTGAGCAGTAGCTCCGCCTACCATTTCCAATTCGAGGTTAATATTTATAATAACGACTATTTGTGTAGTATAAAAAGTGCAAACTAAAAACAACATTAAACTATCAACAGTTCAGTATCGGTTGATAGTCTCACAATCTGAGGAACTGTCAACAACTCAACATTGTATAGCCATCTCTTTCCCATGTACCGAGTCCAAGGCATCATCCAAATTAACGAAAACGTCTCCGTTTTCCACTTGTTGACGAATGGGATGCAACAAAAAAGTATGTCTCTTATCGCTTCAGGTATTCACCAAGTGTAATTGTTTTGTACTCATTATTTCAAAGTAAAAGCCAAGTGTAACAACCAAATACCGAAAAAGACTACGAAAGAAGGAAATCAAACTGGTTTGTGAACGATCGAATTAACTCAATTAGTAAAATTATTGGTGAAATAGGTGTCCGAGATAAATAATCTAACAGTAAATCATGTAAGGAGTGGTTGTTGTATACGGACTCGGAACGTCGAGAAACGGAAGAGAATTGAGTCTTTGTTAAAAATCGATGTGAGGATTCTGTTATGGCATAGAATTTAAGTAGGACGTAGGTTGATTACGGCCCCGGGCGTCAAATGGCTTTTGTGCCAAGTCGGATGGTATTGATTTTTGTTAACAACCCAAGACTCCGATGAATTAGATGTCAGTGACCGCCTTAGGTAGCATACAACGTGTAGATAATGCCAGGAATCGCGGTAACTGCACATTATGGAGAACACTTTGGAAACAATTATTTTTCTATTTCAGATGAACTGGGTTTTGAAAATTATTTTATAATTTCTGTAAAATGTTACTAGGACAATCGAATATACTGGCTGAAAGTTTATGGAATACTCGACTTGATAATCTTTTCGCACCCAAGTTTTTCCAGAAGTTACATAAACTTTCCGGGTTGAGTTGAAAAACAGCTTTAGCTAACGCTACGCCCATTCGTCATAAAATGTTCCTCAAATAATGTGAGTAAAATAAGATATCCTTTATTTTTTGGGAAAGAAAGTTTTTGGCTTTCTACTACTCCATCTGATACAGATGTATCAGATGGAGTAGTAGAAAGCCAAAAACTTTCTTTCCCAAAAAATTAATCACTCCTAAAAATATAACCCTTTCAAATCATATCCTTTATCTCTTGTGATGAATATAGTCGATTACTATTATTATTGAATCGAACTTTTTGTCGATCAATCTATTTTTTGAATTCTCAGAATGTACTGAATATAAGCATAAATTATATTTGAATTTTTTGTCATAATTTGTATTTGAATTTTGAGTCATAATTTATTTTTAATTATTTTCTGAATTGAGGTTATTCAAAACGGCTGTAATAAACACAACCAACTGATGAATGAAATAAATGAAAAATTTCTGACAATTCAAAGAACAAGTAGAATCTCACTACACGATTTCTCAAACTTCACTTTATTAAAGAAGAAAAAATGAAACGTCAATAACCGTTACTGAAAACAAGTATAAATGAAAAAGAAAAGGAAATAACAAATGAGAACAACCCCTATGTTTCTCCGTAAGTACCCCTCTGGTCAGTATGAGTGCAAGCCCCGTTTTTTTAAACCTGTCTAAATATTGGATCCAAATAGCTCTAGGACCTACTACTCCCAGATATTTAGTCACTTCCTCGACACTCTTGAAACTACCTCTACCGCTGAGGGAGCAAAAGTGGACCAATTCCAACTGAATAGAGCCATAAAATAGAGGAAATGAATGAAATTTCGGTGGAGGAACGAAAATTAAACTCTCTACGAAGTAAATAAGGCAAACAATTCGTAATAAAATCAATTAATAGTATTTTACGTTACAAATCCGGTATTTAGGTTACTTATTATAGCACGAGTTGTTTCACGGACGAGGCGACGTAGAGGCCGACCGAGTACGGAATTTAAATGAGCACTGTAATAACACCTGACAGAAAAGTAAGGGTAACTCGTGGGGTGGGGTTGTGTTTGTTACGAGTTACCCGAGGAACAGACCAACCAGACAAAAGCTTTTCTCTCCTACATTCATGGAGTTACTGACAAAGTGAGAGAAACATAACGTTAAGACAGTATTCACAGCCAACAACCAAATCTCCACTAGATTAAGAACACCCAAAGACACGATACGCAATGAAGCACAGGGCATGTATGAAATACCATGTTCTAACTGCCCCAGAACTTACATCGGTCAGACCAATAGAAGAATTCCCAAAAGAGCCTATGAACATGAACTAGCTGTTCAGATCCAGCAGGAAACAGGCCACACAATAAGCTTCGAAAACACCAAGACCATTGCTACGGAGAAAAATCTTCAGGCCAGGATAATTCGGGAAGCAATCGAAATTGAAAAACTTCCCAACTGCCTTAACAAGCGAGATGATTCGCAGAGACTACTACAAACATGGAGGATATTGTTGAAAATAACTCAGGTACCCGGTCAGGTAGACCGGATACCGGCCACAACAATATAAATATGGACCCCAACAACAGAGTGATCAGATGGTAAGATTAATTCACTCTTTTCTAGCTGACAGGCGATGCCGCTGCAAAGTAGGAGACGAATTATCAACAGTTCGACTACTGGAGGCAGGAGTCCCGCAAGGTACAGTCCTTTCACCACACCTCTACTCCGTATACACGGCAGACGTGCCCAAGCCAGAGAACAACTTTAACAATTTGGCGCTCTACACGGACGACACGGCCCTGCTGGCGAGATCTACGAGTCAAGCACAAGTTACGAGATACCTTCAACAACAGGTAGACAGATTAGAGAAGTGGGCTAACCTGTGGAAGATCAGTATTAACCCTGACAAGAGTCAGGCGATACTGTTCACTCGCAGGTTCGTACAACCGGAAGGCAACGTCACCTTCAACGGACAAGAGATTCCGTGGACCAACAAAGCGACATACCTGGGGGTCATCTTAGACAAGAAACTAACATTCCAGGCCCACGTACAGCAGAGAATAGGAATGGCCAGACAGGCCAGACGACGCCTGGCGCCGATCATAGGAAGAAGCAGTAACATGGCATTGTAAGTCAAGTTACTAATGATCCGAACGATTCTAATGCCAATAATACTGTCTGCATGCACAGCCTGGGGCCAGTGTACGCAGACATACAGAAAGAAGATCCAATCGTTTATGAATGCGAGTGTAAGGGCCGCTGTAAACGCACCTTATTACATACCCAACAGATTTATATACAGAGACTTAGACCTGGACACGCAATATGTGGACGTGTATATGAGAGAACATGCAGAAAGCACGTTCGATAGAATTAGATCGCACTCAAATCCAGCGTTCCGCGATCTACACGATGCGTTAAATATGGATGACCCCAGATTCCGAGAAAGGGACAAACATCCCAGGCCGACTAAACAGAACAACAGACCGCCACCGTTAGTTGCTGTCAGCCGACTGAGGTAAGTATAAAACTAACCAGATACACTCTCTTCCAGGTAGGTTCAGCGAAGAACACTTCGACCGCGATCGCGACTCTAAACAGTTTTTTTGGATGCACTGAGAAACGCTCGATGCATAACACAAAGCCGCCGGTTAGTTTTTGGGGGCCCCCATGCTTAAATTCAATTAGGATTTGTCAGATAAAACAACCATTAGATAAGAAAGTAAAAGCACCTAAAGGCTGACTTTCGACCAAAAGAGGTCAGATGTCAATCCTGCTGAAGTGCCCATCAGCAAGTTGAGGACCGCTCGGAGAGCGGGGGTGGATGGAGTGGGGTAGTAGGTTTTCCTCGCTAAATAGCTGGGGGGAAGCTTCTACTTCAGGGCACTCAACCCGGGAGGGGACATGGGGGGCAGAGTGATCAGTGCGAACTTAGAGTGGAACACAGCAAGCATAGAGCTAGTAACGAGACTTGGGGACAAGGGAGATTACGACCTCGTCCTCGAGTCATGTAAGTACAAATCTAAGTGATTCTTGAAAATGACTCCAAAGCTACTTTTCTGCATGCCAATGTTTTGCCAATATTGACTTTATAATTGTCTACTATTTACGATCCTCTTGAATCTTTTTTACGTTTATAAATCGCTTGACCTTTACCATTAAAAACACCTGCGGACTAAACGGCGACGGTGAATCAACGATACGAATTAATTTCAATAAAGAATTGTAGAAATTCTAGTTTTCCATTAGAGAGAGCTGCTGGATGCGTGCTCGTATCGTGTATGGCCATATTTCGATTGGTACGAAGGTCGCCTCGTTAGACGCAATTTTCGTTGGGTTTGGAATTTCGAGGCGGTTCACAATGTTATCAATGATGCAGTAAAATTAGCTCAAAACACATTTTCACCTTCCACAGTCTGAAAAGAAATTTTCAGCTCACCCCGATAAGTTACTGCGTAAATTCAAAGTATGTTACTTAGAGAACTTGTTGTATTTTTCAATTGTGTCTAAAAAAAACTCATATTAACGTTTCGGAGGGTAAAATCTACTTCCGTCTTCAGAATTGGAAAAATATAATTATATTAGTAGTTTTTTCTTCGTTGATTCTCTTTCAGTAAGATGAAACAATTCCTCATAAGTTAGTGAAATTTGGAAAGATTGAAATACTTGGTGACTGTTAGAAAAGCCAGTGGGCTGTATTTAATGAGAATTTCGTCACGAAAATTGGTTATACACACCACCAAACTAGAAGACGGATACCAATCATTTGTAAGTATTGCAGACGTACCCTTTTCTTTCTCATGTCCTACATCTATTCGGATATAACAAACTGTGGCATACTTGTTCTTGGAGGTGTAATTTGATTTACATATTTGTTAATTAAACTTTGAAATTTTTTTCAGAAATTAGAATGATTATCAAGTGAATCACCACCTTGCAAGTTATTGCCGTTATTTAAGAACTTTACCAACACATTCACGGAAAACCCCGTGGAATAAACAATGGTTTTCAATATCTTCAAATTCATATACGAGGTTTGCCTTTTATATTTCGGTATTAGAGAACAAAAACAAATATTAATCATCGAAAATCACTTCAGGTGTCGAAAAACGTTGACCTCTCAGTTTTTTTTTACGTGCGGGAATAAAAAGAAGTCATTCGGTGCCAAGTAAAGACTATACGGCGGATGACTCACCAAATTGATGTTTTGGGTGCTCAGAAATGCATATGTTTGAGCCGATGTGTGAGAGGTCGCATTGTCGTGGTGAAGAGTGATCCGTCTTCGGCGGTTGATTTCCTGATTTCTTGGAAGACAACTGGAAAACAAATCGTTTGGGTACCATCAGAATTGAGTGTTCTGCGTTGTTCTAGTGATATAGTTACGACATTTGGCTCATCTTGACACACCCATACAGTCGACTGCTGTTTACTTTCGGGTTCAAACGCGTAAATCCACGATTCATCACCTGTCACGATGTCATAGACGTGTTTCGAAGCACCGCGATCGTATTTTTTGAGCATTTCCTTGACCAATCGACATGTGCCTTTTATTGAGCGATTGACAAATTGTGTGGGATCCAACGCGAAAAAAATTTTTTGACAGTCAAATGTTTATGCAATATTGAATGTATGCTGGTCCCACTAATGCCTAAGGTTGTTTCAATCTCACGATAGGTCACATGACGATCTTGCAATACCACTTCGCGCACAGCATCAATGGTTTTCGGAACAACTACGACCACGATTGAATTCACCATACCATCGATAAACACTGGTCCTTGATGGAGCTTCATCGCCAAAAATTGAATTAAGTTCATCCATGCACTGCTGAGTTAATCCACGTCGAAAGTTTTAAAAATTATCGCACGAAAATTTTCACGATTCAATTCCATTTTTGGGCCGAGATGAATCTTTAAAGTTACTGTAAACAACAAAAATAGCGCACGTATGTCAAAACGTTCTGAGTACGTATAAGCTCAAAAATGTCCAAACTTACGATAGAGCTGTCAGTTGCCAGATTGCAACACTAGAGTTGCCAAATCCCGAAACATAAAAGGCAACCCTGGTATTATCAGTGACAAAGATGTAGAACTACAAAAATACTTCATTCTCTAACCTTGTCAAACCTAAAGATTTGGCCATCAATGCTTTTTACCAGATTCACAGTTAAAAACAAATGAACAACTAGCAATATCAAAACAATTTTTATGGATTACCTGGAATGGGTATTTCTTTGTTCAATTTTACTGTACTATATAACTCGAGTGAAATAAGTTGACTCATGAGGAACTTGTTTTCGGTAGTTTGGCGTCATGATATACTGCCAACCGGACGTACTTATAGGGTATTCTAAACAATTACCGTTTAATGGACGTTCACTTGTTTATATTGACCGATTTGTTCGGATTGGAATTTTCCATTTCCAACAATGACTGATAAAATCTTACAACAGTAGCAACAATTTGCTTCGACAAAGAGGGATTATGTTCATTTTTTTCCGAGTGATAAATTAAACTTCATGAAACTAACTATTTTTTCTTGATTGTTGACCCTTTGAAATGGAGGCACAATATTTAGTTCGAATTTGTTCAAGTCAAAGTAAACCAAGTCCAAAATGAAGAAAGAAGTGAAGATATAACAAATTTATAATATAATTTAACATAACACTTGAATTCATTTACAAAAGGCAATAAAAATAGAAGAAAATCCTACGTGGTAAGAAATCATAATGAAGAAAAGAGAATTGAAACCACTTTTATTTGTCTAACGATACAACAGTTTCGTCCTATAAAGGACATTTTCAAACTTACACATTACATACGTTTGAAAATGTCCTTATAGGACGAAACTGCAGTAATAGTAATAACGAGTGTGATAACAATGTAGACTTTTTCCAGTGTAGTGATTCCAATAGTGCTGGTGAATAATGCGAAAAAGAGATACCAGTGAATAAGAATCAGATGCATTTGAATATTGAAGCACAGAGTATGTTTCAATGAATATAAGAATCTACATCTCAAGTTTGGTTTCGAGGGAAACAAACTATTACAAGCAACATCAGATTTGACCGAAATTCCTTTCTCAACTGTACGTAAAATAGTCAAAAACAAACCTTATGAACGCAAGACGCGATGTGATACGGGATTACCAAAATATTTAGATGTTTATCTAATAAAATCATTTATAAAAACAATATACGACTGTTACAAAAGCAATGAGATTCCTACAATTGAAATCATAAGGAAGAAATTGAATACTTCCGGCCATAACGTGAGCTGCTATGACAAAACTCTTCAGAATTGGATAAAGAAACTAGAATTTAGTTTTAAAATAATGAACAAACGTCAATTATGGAAAGCAGAAGAATAACGGAATTGCGTAACAAATACTTAGAAGAAATAACTAAATATAGACAAGAACAACGGCAAATTTTCTATTTGGACGAAACTTGGTATGACACTCACGCACAGTTATGAAAGGGTGGACTGATGGTTCGAGAATGTGTACGCCTAACATGCTTGCAAACAAAGGATCGTGACTAATCATTGTGCATTGCGGAGGAAGTAAAGGATGGGTTCCGAATTCTTTGAAATTATGTGGAAAAAACTTGAGGACTGCAATATTGACTAGCATAAGAACATGGAAGATAATATTTTTGAGGAATGGTTGGAAGACACATTGATCACAAATTTGGATGCGAATAGTGTAATAGTTCTTGACAACGCTTCCTATCATTCGCGACAGCTGATCAAAGTACCGAATAAAAATTCGAGGAAAGATGAAATACAAAGTTTTTTAAGTGATAACAATTTGTATTTTGAAGATAACTATACCGAAAACCAAGTACTCGAAGTTTTACAGACAATAACATTTAAAAAAGCGTATGCCCTTGAGAGTATTGCTGAAAAATATGGACACACCATATTGAGACTTCCCCCCTATTTTTGTGTTTTCAATCCCACTGAGTTGATGTGAGGAAAATTGAAACAAAGCATCAGTCGTAAAAATAATTTTCCAAAATTTGATAAGACGGTGATAGAGCTAGTTAAAGAAGAATTATCTAATATTACCGAAGAAGACTGGCAGAAAAGGATTAAAAAAGTAATTTCAGTTGAAAAAGACTATATGGAAATTGGACACTTCCACATCAATGGTGGAAATAAATTCATTATTGATTTAAATGACGACAGTGATAGTGAAACGGAGAATATGGAAGAGAAATTATAAAACTGCAGTAACGTTAGTTAAAAATAAAAGTAGTAAAAAAACAGAAAGTTTCGAAAAAAAAAGAAACATCTGGAAAAGCAAGAAATATAATTTAATTATGATGGAAAAAATTATTGCGGTTACTTCAAAATTAATAATATTTTTTATGAATTGCCACTGTTTTCTGAGAGCTACCTCAATCAATTTCATAATAGTTATGTAAGTATGTGCATTTATGAAACAATTTTGAGTTATGATACAAGAGTTGGCATCGCAACCAGAGAAGCAGGTGGTTTTTTCGGACCGCTGAACGCGAAGCCATATGCTCCTCATTCACGAAAACTGATAGGACAGTTCAGATTACAAAGTTCATATGGGAATGGCTTGTTTAAATTTCGGCCTTCGGGTCACAGCATGACGAGGTCAAACGTCATCGCAGTATGCTCCAAGAGTTATTTTTAATTCTTCTCAGAGACTGACGTAATTGCCATAATGAAAAAGTAACCACCGGATGTGGAGGGAAACAACGGAGTCCATCCGAAAATGTTCCAATATACACTTTATGTCACCGATGACATAGGTAGATCAAACTTATTTCGTGACATAAAAACTCGTAATTTATGAATGAATTATGTGTTTTTTCTCATAATATTATGCATATTGGTACGGAAGAGCCCCAAACCAAGTGTCTTACGGCAAAACATCGATGTCTACCAGTGAGGATGACTGTGTTTCATGTAAGTGAAATTTTTACCTTTCATTTAGTAAACTGTGTAGAGATCTTGTTATTAATATCTGATTCAATTCCATAACGAATGTTTGGAATACAAACTGAGTGGAGAAAAGCATTTTTTGTATAATTCAGTGTTCATATGCAAGTATTTGTTTCAAAAGAATTTTTCTTTCATGTAATTCAATGTTTATATGAAAGTAGCTGTTGCAAGAGGGCTTTTTCTTACAGTTTGTATCTGGAAGTTACTTCTTTGCATGATCTACACATTTATGTGTAGAGTTTCTTCTTTTTAAACTTCCTTTCTTTGAAAGATTCCCACTTTTTTTCATCAAGATGAAGTAGTAGAAAGCCAATAACTTTCTTTCCCAGTATTTTGGGGTTGCAACCCCAAAATACTGTTCTATAATGATACAATAAATAAATGTGAACATTACTGCAACGGGAAAGGCTGAAGATCAGTTGGTTGCAACAAAAGATGCAACCTCTGTTTTTCATCTTAGGCCAGTCACGAATTATCCTGAACCTGAATAACAATCAGGTACATGTACAATTTCAGGTACATGTACGGGTTAGGGATTAAGGCAAATTTTTGTTAGACCCTTTGTGAAAGAACGTAAGACTTCCACGGTCGGGGTCACGATTAGAGAAAACAAAATCTAGACTGGTAGGCCGTTGTTGTAATACCAAACGTTTCGTCTGGTACTAGCAGATATCTTCAGTGGTATATACGTTTACAGCGGTTTTTGACCGTCGCCTGTTGGAATTTATTCCTGACGTTTCGTCAGAGCGAGTGGTTGGCATAGTCAAAGATACGTATTATCGCTTGCAAAGTTGAAGGTACACCAAGCGATGTCCCAAACAGGTAAGAAGTTCGTAGTTTATTCAATGATAAATGTAAATAAATGATCACAAGATTTCAACCCATCACCAATAATGAGTTGAATCCCTATAAAATTACTACCTGCATAATGACGGAGACAATGCAATTGTGAAAAGATAGTAAATCGAGATAAGAAATATAGACATTGGAAAAACCCGTTAACTTCATAACTTTGAAAAGAAGCAGTTATTCGACAATCAGACAAAAAATTTGTTATTTTGGTTTGAGAATCATGTTTAAAAATGTTTGGTTTGAGAATCATGTTTAAGAATTATGTTAAGATGATATTTTGCCAAACTTTTATTGAAAATACTTTTGATATTACCTATTTTGCAATTAATGAAAATTTGGCAGAGTTTTTGAAAAATCAAAACAAATTTCAATTTTTCTATTTTCATTTGTCAGATTTTGAATAAATTTGGAATATTATTTTTCTAAAAAAAAGATTTAATTCTTGAATATGTAATATTTTACTTTAGGTTGAAATATGTTTGATTTCTGAATAACTTCAACTATCCAACAAAATATTCCTCCATTCAAGGACTATTCCACAGTGCATTTCTTTAATATCCCCCCCTTTTATTTTTCGAACGGGTCAACTAAAAAAATTGAAATTTGGAATAATGAAATTAATACATGAATACTTTATTTTGAAGTGAAATTAACAGATGAAACTTTCAAGATGGCGACTGGGCGTCATTTGGAAAAAAAATTAAATGGAAAGGGGGGTCTTGTAACACATCTTTTTGAAGCTCCTGACAAATGCTTCACAACCCTAGAATATAATGTCAATATCTTTAACTACTACAAAATGGCGTAACTTTTAATAATTGCCTGAATACATTGACATTCAACTTCATAATATGAGGTAATAAGCTTGAGGTCAGTTCAGAAGATGCTCGAAATGGTTGCATTGAACTTCTTGACATATCAACAGCCTATCCGATATTTCACGCCGAACATTTTCGAATACAGTAACATCAATATCTCTACAAATATTTATTATTCTCTGCCTTATATCCAATATTGAAGCAGGTTCAGTTTCGTACGCCTTTTACTTCAAATAACCCCATAAAGAGTCCAAAGGTGTCAAATCTGGCGAGCGGGCTGACCATTCTGTAGAACCTCGACGGCCAATCCAACGACCGGAAAAAGTTGTATCCAAATAGTTTCTTATTTGTCTAGAGTAATGTCGTGGTGCTCCATCTTATTAGAATACAATATTCATATCGAATTCATTAGGATTCGCTTCGATGATTACAGTGATGAGAGGGTCAACAGTGTTTCCAGCATATTCAAATACAGTTCCCGTGTTGAATGTTGATCAATAAATACAATATGGTTTCTCAATATTCCTGCTCAAACGTTAATTTTTTCTGGATATTGGGTATGTATTTCCCGGAAAACGTGAGGGTTGGTGTCACGGCAATTTTTCATTTTAGAGATTGTTGATGATGTGGTACCTTTCTACTAGTGAAACCGAAAACTAAATGAGAATATTCTAACTGAACAATGATGTTCATTGTCGTACTGACATTTTTTGTCGTTTTTATAAACAAAAAATAACTTTACAAACCTTATCGGAAACGGAATATTTCTAGAAATATCGATATTAATGTGTTTGTATTCAGGAAATTATTAAATGTTCCGCCATTTTGTAGTAGGTGAAGATATTGACTTCATATTCTAGGGTTGTGAAGTCTTCGTCAGGAGCTTCAAAATGATGTGTCACCCCCCTTTCCTTTTAATTTTTTTCCCATATGGCGCCCGGTCGCCATCTTGAAAGTTTCATATGTCAATTTCACTTCAAAATAAAGTATTCATACATTAATTTCATTATCCCAAATTTCAATTTTTTGAGTTGACCCGTTCAAAAAATAAAAGGGGGGGGGGGCATTAAAGAAATGCACTGTATAGATATATGTATCATCTTTCAACGCTGACTTGGCTGCAGTGGTAGTGTGCCCGAACCTGAAGATAGTGAGTTCGAACCCGCTTCCGATCAGATATTTTTCTCTCAAAAATTAATCTTGTTGAAGGTGGTTTGAGTCTGCCACATGACTGCGAATAGCCATGAGTGGCACGAGGAGTTATTAACACTACCTACCCATAACACCACCAGCCAAAATATCAATTCGGTATATCTCTGAAAACACTTTACGTCGAGTGACACGTGGAATAACGATGTTTGCCTAGTTATACATCAACCTTGTACTTCGCCCGTATCCTGACGGTTGTACGACGCATGCCAGCATTTGAGGCGCCGCCGTATTACTTTCTTCGACATTGACACGATACTGTCTAATTCAAACAAAAGGGCGACGAATTGGAACATTCAGCGGCCAATGACACGTCTGGCCTCATAATGTGGCGCACAAAACTAATGTTTGACTAACGGTCGACGGATTTGTTAACACGATAAGTCGATACCTACCGTAAAGGAAGTGTGAAATATTCCTAGAATAGAATGCCTATTGATGTTTCTTTCTGTCCGGGATCGAAAACAAAGAATGCACTGAGGTGTTCGAAGGCTTCCGTGAGATCAGTGACCCACGTTTCACGTGGTAACCTACTTTTTCAAAAAACTATCCAGTATAAGATCCTGTTTCACCAAAATATTATTCTGGGTATCTGTAATATGTGCATGGCCTCAAGTCTATCGAATATATAGCAACATTTGGTGTACCACAAGGATCGAATCTAGGACCCCTACTGTTCAATATGTTCATTAATGATATCGGAGCTGAGATTGATGTCAATTTCTTTTTATACGCAGATGACTTGAACCTCTCTCACAACACAACGTGTTCTAATGATTGCGAAAGTCTCGCCCTGAATTTAAATCGCGTTGCTACATGGTGTCGGAAGAATAATCTATCTCTCAACATATCCAAATGTAATGTAATGTCTTACTCACTGAAAACGAACTTGAATTTACACAACTACGTCATAAACAATCAAGTTCTGGAGCGTCCTGACACACTTACTGATCTAGGTGTTACTTTTGATTCACCCCTCTCTTTAAATAAACATATTGACACTACTCTAACAGCAGCTTATCGCATATATGGATTCTTAGTTAGAAATACAAAAGACTTCGGAAAAGCTTCAACATTGAAATTACTTTATTTAACTTTTTTTCGATCTAGGCTGGATTGTGCATCTATCGTGTGGAGTCCCTACTATCAGGTTCATTAAAATCAACTAGAAGCCCTACAGAGGCGCTTCCTAGAATATATGTCTTGTAAACTTGAAGGTACCTATCCTACTGTAGAAATACCCTATTATGAAATGCTTGAAACTCACTATTTTTGTAGTCTCGAGGTGAGGCGTAAATATTATTAATTTCTTTTTTTATTCAAGGTTATAAACAATATCATCACCTGCTCCCAACATATGTTGGGTTCCTAGACGGTCACCTAGAAATAGTATCACATTTTATCTCAACACTACGCGTACAAATATAATGAAAAAATCTCCAATTTATACAATGTGGGATACCCCTAATTCTGATAGTCATGTCCTAGATATATTTAACTGCCAGATTATACAAATCAAAAGACATTTCTTAGCAAACTGGCATTCATAGTTAGATATGAATGAACAAATGATGGTTTTGTTTTCGAAAAAACAAAACTGATCAGCGAAAAAGTAGAAACATTACCTTTTGAAATGATATCCGAAGATGCTAATTTCGAAACGTATTTCGGAATTATAATTAAAATTATTTGCAAGTACGTAAGTAGGTGAATTAGAAAAAGTTACTACGAGCGGAAATTGAAATTTTTATTTGTTGAGCTCGTTCAAAATAAAATGTTTTTTGGAGAGATACATAACAACTAACTACTGAAAAAATTTCAACATTGTCTTTACCACTGTTGGCTATAAACGGAGATTTTTGATCGCACCAGAATTTGAAAATACTCAAATACCGAATATTTATTTAAAAATATTAAATATTCGTTTTCATTATATTTGAAAATAATTAGGACTGAAAAAATTAAGTTACCGTATTCGAGTTAATGAAATTTTAAGTACTGTACATTTTGATTATTGTCCCGTAAATTTGGCGAATTTCAAGATACAATAAAAAAACAATTGTTCCAACAAAAAATCTAAAAAACATATAGAAAGAACACTACTCAAATCTAATGCATTGTTCAAATTGTTCAAATGAATGTTTTTGAAAGTCGGGAAACATTTTTGAAATAATGTGGCTAAATAGTATTATCTTAGAAGAAGTAGGTTTTCACTTTGATTTGAATTTATGTCAGAATATTAATGGGTCTCTCCAGGCTCAATATAGAGTTTGCATCGTTAAAAGAGAATTTGGGATACATTCTTTTTGTTTATCGATTGAGGAGGGGTGACCAAATATGTTTTTCTCTAGAAGCTTATATCTCCAAGAATATTCCTTTTTCAATAATTTTACCCATTGTTTTATTTGAAGTGTATATATTAATCCACTTCATCTAAAACTTTAGATATATTTTGATTTGGACTAAGTAGGTACACTTTTTTACATGCCGAAGATCCTTGAAAAAAATAGTAATGTACTTAATTGTGACCTAAAAATAAAGTGGTTCCGATAAATCAACAGAGGAAGGACACATATAGGTTTTCTATTCAAAAATAAATTCATTAAATTCAATTCGATATCTTTTTGAAATAGTACCAACTCAATTCTATTCGGGATTTTGGTCACAAAAAACTCAAAGAGTTCTACATTCTTGAAGAAAACTAAAATCATCTATAGTTTGAAATCTTTGAAACGGCCAGGGGCCAATTCAATTTCCGAACCATTCACCTAAGTAATATTTTTTTCACAAAGTGGGTGCAGCCTACTTTGCATTTTCGCTATATAAAATCCACATATATGGGTCAACGTATTCAAAAGCACGTTCCTTCCATACCGTGCCCATCTTTATCGTTTCCATTCCAGAAAGTGAGTGTCAGAGCATACAAAAGAAAACCACCGTCGATAAATTTTATCGGTTATGGTTATATCGACATGAAAAACGTGTCTCACGATTCAAATTCAGGTTACAGACGAACAATATGCGAACAAAAGTGCAATAACATTACACTTGCAAAGATGCAAAGTTATGAACTGTCGTTTTGTACAGTCTTCGATAAAGACGACGACAACGCCATAGTGCAATTCGTTTCGATATGGTCGGTTATTCAGTGTAAACCGAGGTGTGAACTGAAGCAAAATTGCGATCTTCTATTATTCAACAACAACAAAAAATAAATAAACACTTCGCTAGGAACGAATTGCTTTTCTTTATCGGAACGCCTAACTAGGTGAACCCTATAGACACGTTCAGAAAGTTTAAAGGAAGTCATGAGATCTCAAGATTCATCCAAATTCAAACTAATTGATCAGGGTAACCTACCATCATATATACAGTGTGTCCAAGATAAAGATGACTATCATTGGAATTTCGGAAACCATGAGATAAGTTTTTTTAATTATAGAAAAGTTGTACAATTTCATTAAAAGGCTGTTGAGGAACCCGATAAATTCCACTTATTTCCGGAAGATGTGCCAAAAAAACAAAACTATCAGATTTTGTTTTTTACTAGCTCTATTCAAAAGGATATAATACAATAGATGTCACATTCACGTTGCTTCTCATTTCACGAATATTATTCTGCAATATTTAGATAAAAAAGTATTCATTGTAAACTAAAACTTCAGAATTCTTTCGTCCATTAGACGGAGTTGTTATTGATTATATCAACATATTGAATTTAAGTTATATGGACGATGGATGTCTTTAAACCGTATTTGACAGCTATAAAAAGTTTAGAGAATGATTGAAACGGAGTAAATGTTCGGCGACAACTTTAGCAAAAAACGTCTTCATTCTGCCCCGGTATTGTAATTCACTTCTTTACTCTCTCTGAGTTTGTTCCCAAAAACATCAGTAAATGATTAAATCAGTTTTGATTATGGTAAGAATAAAAAATCCAAAATAGACTACAGAATTATAATTAAGGCCTAAACTCAGCCAAAAAATGAATTTTAAATTCCAAAATTATTCTGACCGTCTAACAGTATCATTTTTTTGTTTCTTGAATCAGAACCATGTTATTTTGATATCTCAAAAAAAAACACCACAAGAACATTTATCTTAAATGAATGTTATTTTATAGGAAATTTCTATTACCAAACTCTCTTTTATAAAAACCTATACATGCACTTCACACGTGGTTTTTCGTTATTTAAATGAATTGAATCTCTATGAATTGAAACACAATTCAATTTCTTCTTTCCTGACTTCTTGCAAAGAATTATTTGTTTTTTTTTCTGAAAAGATTCTCCAAATTCTATTGTACTTCAAAAAATGTTATTAACGTGAAGTTAGCCACATATTTCTAGCCACACTTTCTGACGTAGGGAAACTCTAACGTGGGATAGAGGAGCAAACACAGGCGGTGTTGTCAGATTGTTTTTCTTCGTTAACTTCCTACGATCAACATTTCTTAAGGTAATTAGAGTCGGGTAGTGATGTAATTCGATACGAAACCTCTAATCATTCACAATTTACTCAATATATTTCGAATGTCAAAATGATATAGGTATAGACCTTACTAATTTGTTTGACCCTTAGGGACAGAAAAAATTAATTCTACGAGAGACTATCAGTAATCCACCCGAAATATTTTGGGTGTCGGAAATTCTAGAGTTTCTCAAAAAAGGTTATAAGTATACGGGTTGAAATCAATTTGTTTTCTCGCAGAATAGCGATCGGTCAGTAACAAAAGTGTGGCTGGGCAATAAGTACCAAAAATAATTGTTATGTTAAAAAAGTTGATTGAATGTTCGACCAAAGACATATCAAAGTTTACAAATACGTGACTTGAACAATTTGTTTGACCAAAATTAACAGAAAAAAAATTTTGAAGGCATAGTAGCAATCCATTTGAATTGTCAGAAATTCTTGAATATGAAATTCTCATAGAGGATTGAGTGAAATTGCCTACCGATTTCTTTGGATTGCCGTAGGAAACTTGGGAAAAAATTAAAACTTTTCCTTATACCATGAAATTTCTATTGAACAAAACATACCGTGAGAAAGAACATCTGGAAAAATTTATAAAACTGCTTTCAAATCCCTATGGATGCCCGTAACAGACTTGGAGAAAAATAAAAACTATTTCTCGTACCATGAAATTTCCATATGGAGGTCCGTTGCCACTGAACAAAAATACCGTGAGAAAGAACGTCTGAGAATATTCATGAAACTGCTTTCAGATCCCTTTGGATGGCCGTAGCATTCAGATCTCGTACTATGAAATTTCCATATAGAGGTCCGCTGCCACTAAACAAAAAATACCCTGAGAAAGAACATCTGAAAACATTCATGAAACTGCTTTCAGATCCCTTTGGATGGCCGTAACACACTTGGAAAAAAATTAAAACTTTTTCTCGTACTATGAAATTTCCATATAGAGGTCCGCTGCCATTAAACAAAAAATACCGCGAGAAATAACATCTGAGAACATCCATAAAACTGCTTTCAGATCCCTTTGGATGGCCGTAACAGACTTTAAAAAAAAATAAAAACCTTTTCTCGTACTATGAAATTTCCATATAGAGGTCCGCTGCCACTAAACAAAATATAATGTGAGAAAGGACATCTGAAAACGTTCATGGAACTGCTTTCAGATCCCTTTGGATGGCCGTAGCAGACTAGGAAAAATATAAAAACTTTTTCTCGTACTATGAAATTTCCATATAGAGGTCCGCTGCCACTGAATAAAAAATACAATTGGAAAGAACATCTGAAAACATTCATATGAGAAAGAACATCTGAAAACATTCATAAAACTGCTTTCAGATCCCTTTGGATGGCCGTAACACACTTGGAAAAAAATTAAAACTTTTTCTCGTAACATGAAATTCTGTATGGAGATCCACTGCCACTGAACAAAATTCCTCAAGTAAAAAAAAATCATATACAGATACGCTTCCACAAACAAAAATAATTATTAATATGTTCATCGAGGATGTTTCACTCAATATAAAGTACATAAATCACAAATTACATTCGAATTACTGTTCGGATATTGTTCCACAGAGATTATGCATCTTGTATGATACTGTCGAAAACAATTTTCGCACCTTCTGATTCGCCTTCCGCAAAATAAACATTTGTTTTCCATATCATCGAATATTGTAAGATTGTATTCTTTATACAATCCCACTTCTGTACACTTGGTTTTGCAACCATTCTCCTTTCATTAATTTCTAAAAGAAATAACAGCGATAGCAGAGTATTTTGATCGAGGCGGGCGATTATTTACACGTGCACGAAAGTATTATTGGGATTATAAATATTCCTATTACTCATTAACCGTTACTTTAATTTGAAAACTGTAGATGACTAATTTTTCGCATTTTTTTGTAATATCATTGCTCCGATCTGAAAATCGCGTTGTTGAAACTGTTTTGAAAATTTTTTTTTCGCATTTTTTTTACTTGGTACCACTAGAACACAAAAAAATACGAATATTTAGTCATTTACAGTTTTCAAATTAGAGCAATGGTTATTGAGTAATAGAAATATTCATAATCTCAATAATATTTTCGTGCACCTGTAAATCATCGCCTGTCTCGATCAGGATAGTTTGCTATTGTTGCGCCGTTACATGTTCTCGTATAGCGGACTACTCGTAGCAGTTACATGAATTAATATTTGTTTCTACATCCGAATAATTTTATCGATAAAAGAATACGTATCTCAATATTTCTGGAATAGGTATATTGTAGACGTATATGATTATTTTGCTTCAAATAGTTTTTGGATTAGTACTTAATTTTGTTTCGATTACTAAGTGAACTTAAGAATTTTTTCCAGTTTTGTCTGCTCATATCGCATATTTCAAAGAAAAATGACATCAGTCAGAAACAAATTTCCCATTCTGGGTTTAGCTGAATTTTTGAACGCGAATCTTGATATGATGAATTGTTCACCAGAAGACCTGGGTATCAATAGTCCTTTGATAGAGCAGGCGGCTCTGTATCTTTTTTCATCAAATACCAATACATGCCGTATTACGAGTACTTAGAAGAAACACAGGTGGTATAAGAACAATGATCAAGACTTCTTCGTTTTCCAATAGACACCAAGGCATTTCCAAAGATTTGAAAGGAAAAAGGATTTCTAAAATTATTGAATTTCTCAAAACAACAAATAATACCACTGATTTGTTTAGTCAACAAAGCTATCGTTCACCAAAATCCATTTACGGCAGAATTTGTGAATTCTCCAAAAAGAAGAATAATAATAAAAATAGGAAAGTTTTTTACACGTTCTGCAAGCAATTTGTGGATGATATTAAAAAACAAATGGAAGTGGCAATGTCTGATGGGAGCGACGATAATTTGTCATTTATGGATGTTGATATGAGTCATGCTAATATTTTCAGTTCTACACCTATTCACTCGAACCAAACGGATCAAAACAGTATCGAACATCCAGTTCAGTCATTAGGTGATGGTGTTTTCAATATTTCAGAAACAACGTTCGGTGAAGAAAGCAACGCTGAAAATAATAATCACTCATCATTCTCTCAAAAATTCAAATCAAATGATAGTAAAGTTGTTGAAACAAGTGATAAAACACGTCCTGATTATGAGAAAATTCCGGTTGAGCTCTCTAATTTGTATGACGAACAAATCTTATGGTGCAAAAAAATACTTCCCAGTGGCTCCAAAAATTTGAAAATAGAAAATTTTACAAGACCAACTTACGATAGGTGTACCATCAAGGAAGGAGTTTTTTCATTGACAAAAAATGAATTCAATGCCATTAGCAGGGATAAGAAACTTATAGAAGGTCAATACCAGCTGGTTATCAACAAAAAAATGAAATCTGTTAATAACACGTGTGCTCTATATTTCAAAGATCAACGTTTTCTCAAAAAGAGTGATACGATTAAAGTGTATGCATATTGCCAACATCAATGTAAGTCTTTCATTTTTTTGATTAGGGATGTTTCCAAATTGAAGGACATATCTCATACGGTAGAAGTATTTAGCTCTTCCATAGATTTCAACCATGTTGAAGAAATGGGTAAACAATTGAGAGGTGTCGAGAGAAATATAACAGAAAATAAACTGCTCCATTTGAAACCGTTAAACGTACTTCAGAATGACGTTTTATCATTGAAAGAATATTCTATATCGATATTGAAAAGTAAGGAAAATGTTCGATCTGATGCTGTTTATAGAAAGGCAAAAGCAGAAATCACTGCCAAAAACGATAGACATAACAACGATTTACAGGATTTGCTTTTGATGCAAAAAGATCACCCCGAATATATCAGATCTGTAGCAATTTCTCTTCAAGTTTACATTTGGAGTGAAGAACAAATATTTTTGGCAAACAAAAGACCTACTCTACATCTAGATGCGACGGGATCTATAATAAGAAAGCCTGATAAATCATTTAAACGAGTTTATTATTATGCTGGTGTCATACAGTTACCTAGAAATAATAGAGTTTGTCCTGTTCTCGAAATGGTTTCATGTGAACATGATGGTGGATCAATCGGCGCTTGGTTATTGAAATTTAAATCATTTCATTCATCTTCGAATTCTAGAAAATGGCCTGCTTTCGACTGCGTGGTGGTTGATTTCAGTTTTGCCTTTTTAAATGCTTTACCTATTGCTTGGAACTCTATGGGACTTCAAGAATACCTAGAACTCACATTCGATGTGGTTTCTAAGTCCAAACCATTTCCAAAAGATAAAATAAAAATTTGCGTTTGTTGCTTTCATATGTTCCGTATAATGTCAGAGGATATAAAGGAACACTATCAAGATAAAACAGTTCAGGTACATATTAAAGAAATAATGGCTGCAGCCTTCAAACTTGGTAAATGGAATAAATTTTGTAAATAGTTTCAAGATTTATACGTTATTTTGAATTCACCAACTGAAACACCCCACTTCAAATCATGTTTACGTTCACTCCTAAATATTTGTTGTGGTTCTGATTCTAAAATTGTCGGAGAGGATGCCGTTATTTCAAATGGAAATGTAATAGAAAAAAAACAATATTTTAAAAACGATACATTTTTCAGAAACAGCCCTTTTTCAAATTCTTTCAAGAAGTTGCTTCACAACAAAGACAACTCATATTGCAGGAGAATACTGGAAATCATTTTCATAGAAATCTATATTTCAATTCTAAATTCTCAACTGTACTCATAAAAAAGTATCTAACCTATACATCTTTATGGACAACGTTAACTCTGGAGAACACCGATAGGAAAAGTAATGCTCCTATCGAAAGATATTTTGGTGTCGTCAAAAACACCATTTTGAATAAGCATATGGGACAAAAATGCAGCAGAGTTCTCAGAAAATTGAGAAAATATGTGCTTTTCATGTATAAAGAGGAGAAACTCAAATTGACAAATAAACGAGGTGTCTGTAATAAACGTAAAAAAACTACAGAGGTTCATTCTGATATGGGCATTGCTTCACAGGAAGTTTGGAAGAAAAAATTAAAATGTAATAAAAACAACTTTAACAGTAGTTCCCTGAAGAAGATGTTGAACGACAAGTTATTGTCGGAATCTAACAACTTACCGGATGATACAATTCACCCGTGCCTTTATTGCGGAATAGGATTCCTAGACCACACAGCAATTTGGTATAGGTGCGACATTTGTCAAGGATGGGTTCATGCATCCTGTGAAAGGAATCCTCCGGTGATCGATACCGATCCATTTTATTGTAAATTCTGTTTAGCATCGAAGAGTTCTTTACCGATTTCTGATTATAAGAAAGAAGTATACCTGAACCTCTCAAAGTGTTCCTTGTTTTACGATAGAGAATATAATAAATCATGCGCTGAACTACTTGATATCGAGCTCAAGACTAGAGATCAGTCTGATTGTCCACTATGGTTCATAGAGAGACAAAAACGAATAACAGCATCCTATTTTGGAAAAGTCATTAGGGCAAACCGAGAATCAACTCTCGAAAATATTGCATTTCAAATTATAGCACAGCCTCAAATCACCACAGAAGCTATCACCCACGACATAATTAACGAAACCAATGCCAGATTGTATTATAAACAAATACAAAATGTGAAATATCTGGACTGGTCATTCACGAAACCCATCAGTTTATAGCCTCTTCACCCGACGGGTTAGTTGGAGAAGATGGCATTCTGGAAATCAAATGTCCATTCAAAATAAGGAATAAGGATCCTAATAATGCCATCAAAGAAGGACTGGAATATCAAGTAGTGCCTTGTTTAATAGCCACTCGAATATATTTATACTCGATTGGTGAGAATCACACAGACATTGAAAATTTCCAAATAAATAGTGAGAAGTTGATTCTTCCAGTTCTCCACAATTATTCGGGCATAACTCCGCAACCCAACCAGCACCATTTTTGTTTATGTGTTGTGAACTTTTCAAAAAGAGAATTTGTGTTCCTCAATCTTGTAGGTAGCTCTTTTCATGAAACTAAATCATATATGAATAAATTTTTAAAATATCTCAGATATTATAACAATTCAAACAATAATACTTCAATGAATACAAATGGATAGGTAAGTAAAGTGTTAGTACATGATAAACAAACTGACAGTTTCAGTTGTGGAGTGTTCATCCTTTATTTCTTTGAAAAAATAATGAAGGGAGAATCGCTGCAAAACCAAGTGGACATAATTGACTACAGGAATTGTATAAAGAACACAATCCTACAACATTCGGATGACATGAGAAACAAATGTTTATTTTGCGGAAGGCTTATTGAAGAAATTGATCATCGAATCAGAAGGTGCGAAAATTGTTTTCGAAAATATCATACAAAATGCATAATATCTGCGGAACGATCCACGAACAGTAATTCAAATGTAATTTTTGATTTATGTACATTATATTGAGTGAAACATCCTCGATGAACATATCAATAATTGTTTTTGTTTGTGGCAGCGTATCTTCATCTGAAATTTTCTTACTGGGGGAATTTTGTTCATTGGCACTGGATCTCCATCTAGGAATTTCATCGTTTGTTTGAAGGTGATTGACAATGTCTCATGATGAATTTCACTAGTTCGGACTTCCATCACCCAGTCATCACTCGAAAACGATTGTAGATACGAACAATCGAAATCGAAACGTCGTGAACTAAAGTAGCTTGAAATCTCTCAACTCTTTATTTTCTTTTTTCATTTATTTATTTTTATTTATTATTTTTTGTTCAATTGCTCTATTTTTACTTGTATTTTATTTCACTATTATTTCATTTCAGGTTTTTTTGGTTAATATAATTGTTATTTTCAGCTATTCATTTTTAATTCTCCTTTTTTAGTTGTTTCAGGGATTTCAAATCATTCTATATAGTAGAGACAATGGAAGTCCGAACTAGTGAAATTCATTAGGAATTTCATAGAGATTTTTTTTCCTGAATGTATTCAGATGCTCTTTCTTACGGTACTTTCAGTTCAGTGGGAACGAACCTCTATATGGAAATTTCATAGTACGACAAAAAGTTTTTATTTTTTTCCAAGTTTGTTACGGCCATCCAAAGGTATCTGAAAGCAGTTTCATGAATGTTTTCAGATGTTCTTTCCAACTGTATTTTTTGTTCAGTGGCAGCGAACCTCTATATGGAAATTTCATAAGTAGTACGAAAAAAAGTTTTTATTTTTTTCCTAGTCTGTTACGGCCATCCAAAGGGATCTGGAAGCAGTTTCATGAATGATTGCAGATGTTCTTTCACACGGTATTTTTAGTTTAGTGGCAGCGGACCTCTCTCTATATGGTGATTTCATAGTACGAGAAAAAGTTTTAATTTTTTTCCAAGTGTGTTACGGCCATCCAAAGGGATCTGAAAGCAGTTTCATGGATGTTTTCAGATGTTCTTTTTCACAGTATTTTTTGTTTAGTGGCAGCGGACCTCTATATGGAAATTTCATAGTACGAGAAAAAGTTTTAATTTTTTTCCAAGTGTGTTACGGCCATCCAAAGGGATCTGAAAGCAGTTTTATGAAT